>VDFB02078836.1:0-10823 GCA_007258455.2 Sequoia sempervirens | reverse complement strand
ATCATCCTTCGGAAAGACACCTTGCCAAAGGAAAAAACCTTTGTTGAGCCCCGCTTGTCGCTATAGCACCCCAGGGTCGCTGAGACCTCTTATAGACTTCCCATTTCGCTGGGACTTTGGCCTGTTAGCCAGACTTCATACCGAGTGCCTCCAGTCATAGTGATACCTGTTTCAGTCACCAAGACACATGCCTTATCTTGCCAACGAGTCCATCCATTTTCCATCGCCGTGACATTCCACTATCAGCAAGACATCATACCGAATGCATCCTGTTATCCCGAAAGACCTCAACCACTCTCAGGTCGCTGAGACATAATGCATCTCCCACCGATGAGACTACCTATCCCAAGTATGTCATTGTAGCTTCCATCCGTCGGGGAGACCTCACATAGACTGCATTTGCTATACCGAAAGCTTAATGCATTCTAAGCCGTCATGACAAGGTGATTGTTATGCCGACAAGGATCCTTCATAGTCGTCGAGACAATAGAAACATCCTGCCGAGACCCCTCATCGAGCCCTTTTGCCTATTGCCAAGCTCTGATTTTGTTTCGAGGAGACCCCTTTAAATCGCCGAGACATCTCAGTGAAAGCCTCAAGTCTTCCCGAAGACCGCGGTCGCCGTGAGTCTCGCCGAATGACGATTGAACAACCTATCGGCCAAAGGGATCCACACGGTAAGAGGTCATACCAAACCCCTCCTGTTATAGTGATAGGCTCCATAGTGATGCGTTCAGCCAGACAAAGACTAGGTCACAGCGACCTGTTCAAAACAGAGAGTATCAAAGCTGTTAGTCGGCCAGACAGTAGGAGGGTCTTGCCAACTTTCTCCTTAAAGGAAAAATATGTCAAATTGACTAAGGCGTGCTTTTCAACTGAGCTCCCCTTGTGAAATTTCATCAGATGCCTGACCTATCCCCTTGTCTGAATGCTCCATTTGGCCTTCTCAAACCTCTGTCACATGATTATCCTACTTGATTGAGCCTGTGGGTGAGAATTGGGTAACACTTGCATTTCTTGACAAATTGAAAGGACTCTTTCTCCATGTTTGGCCAATAATACCCCAAGCATAGGAGTTTCTTAGTGAGAGTAAGACCACTTGAATGAGTGCCACAAATACCTTCATGAACGTCTCGTAAAGCATTTTTAGATTCGTTATGCTCAAGACACCCAAGGATAATACCATCGAGACCTCGTCAATAAAGTCTATCGACTATCAGGGTGTGTCGAGATGCTTGATGGATAAAGTTTCATTTTTGGTTTCAGGAAAGATCAGGTGGTAGGGTATTGTCTCTTAGATAGGTTTAGATCTTCCCATAGATTGAAGCCTCAGCCTCAACTAGATGGTATACAACTTGGGATTCAGGGTCATCATAGGCGGGATTAAACAATTGTTCCACCATGAATTCATAACGAGCTCATTTTTCTAGTATCTGTAGAAGAGAAGCAATGGTTGCCATGAAATTTTTAGCTTTGTTGTCTACTTGTGGAATTTGTTCAAATTTGATTTCAACAAAGTACTTCTTGAAGTCATCCACCATTCTCTTGTATGGAATTAGTTTGTCATCTTTTGTTTGGTAGTCATCATTAACCTGATTTATGACTAGTTGAGAGTCTCCATAGACATGTAAATCTATGATCTTCCATTCCACGGCTACCTTGATACCAATGATTAATGCTTCATATTCTTCCATGTTGTTAGTGCAAGGAAACATTAATCTATAAGACTCTGGGATAGTGTGTCCTTGAGGAGTGACAAATAGGATTCCAACACTTGATCCATGTTGCATGTAAGATCCATCAAAGTATAATATCCACTGTTGTGTTGATAATGTAAGGACGTCTGCATTTGGAAACTCAATGTGCATGGGATGGTCATCTTGTAATGGTGCTTCAACTAACTGGTCTACTATCTCTTGGCCCTTGATTTCTTTTCTATCCACATATTAGATGTCAAATTCACTCAATATCATTACCCACTTTGCTAGTCTTCCTATTAGATTGGCTCTGCTAAGTAGATATTTCAATGGATCTATCTTGGCTATTAGTTTGATGGTATGTTTTAACATGTAGTGTCACAATTGTTGAGTAGCAAACACCACTTCCAAACAAGATTTTTCAATGAATGTGTAGTTAATCTCATAGCCATTCAGTGTTCTACTGATGTAATAGATCACTCTTTCTTTTCCTATAGAGTCTTCTTGTGCTATCAAAGCTCCCAAAGATACCTCAATAGTTGTTATGTAGAGAAAAAGTGTTTTTCCCTCTGTTGGTGGTACCAAGATAGGTGGACTCATCAGTTATTGTTTCAGTTGATTAAAAAGTAGCTTCACATTTTTCATCCCATCTAAAAGAAACATTCTTGTGTAGCAAATGAGTAAAAGGGTGACTTTTGTCTGCCAGTTGTGTGATGAATCTCCTGATAGATTGGAATCTTCCTTGTAAAGATCTTAGTTGGCTGCTATTCTTAGGATGGGACATTTCCACAATGGCTTTAACTTTCATTGGATCTACTTCGATGCCCTTAGTTGAGACTAGGTAGCCTAAGAGTTTAGCTGATGTCACTCCAAATACACACTTCTTTGGGTTTAAGCGCACATTGAACTTTTCCAACCTAGTAAAGATCTTATCTGAGATTTCTAGGTGTCCTTCCCTAGTGAATGATTTTGCTAATAGGTAATCCACATAGTCCTCCATGAATGTGTGCATCATGTCATGAAAGATTGTTGTCATTACACGTTGATAGGTTGCCCCTACATTCTTTAACCCAAAAGGCATGACGTTCCAATAGAATTTACCCCATGGTCATGTGAAATTTTCTTTTGACTTGGTCCTCTAGTGCTATTTTTCTTTTATTATAGCCTGAAAATTCGTCCATGAGGGATAGCATTGCATGTCATGTTGTCAAGTCCACAATGATGTCAATGTTAGGCAAAGGAAAGTCATCCTTCAGACAAGCCTTGTTAAGATCTCTAAAATCTGTACATATCCTAATGTTGTTGTTTGGTTTAGAGACTGGTACAATGTTTGAGATCCATTCAACATAATCAATTGGTCGGATAAATCCTGCATCTAACAATTTTCTCAATTCTTCTTTCACCAGAAGGGCGATATGTGGATACATTTTTCTCAATTTTTGCTTTATTGGCTTCACTCTAGGTGGTAGAGATAAGTGATGCATTATAAGATTTGGATATATTCCTAGCATGTCAACGTTGGACCAAGCAAAGTAGTTTTGTCTCTCTTCAAAGAATTTGGTGAAACTTGGCTTTTCTTCCTCTGTCATGGATGTAGCTAGATGTAGAGTCTTTACTATTTTTGCAGTGTCGATGTTTCTGGATTTTGTAGGCTCAACCAATACTAAAGATATTTCATGATAGTGCTTGGGAAGGGTGTCAAATCTCCCATCCTTTGGTGCCTCTGAGAAGTTTTCACCATTGGATACACTCTTTATTTTTACTTTTTCTTGATCTAATACTGCCATTAAATGGTTTTCACCATTAGATCAATTTTTGATATTCATCATTTTGCAGCGAAGAGATTTGGCACTCCCCTTGTTCGAAGCTTCATTATGAGATTCGTTGGTGGAACTTGTTTTGGGATTCTCAGCACAAAGGAAGTTGAAAATGGAATCATCATTTGGAAAGATAGGGATATCAAGCAGCTCAGTTTGGTCCCAGTCAATGAGTTCGGGGTGTACCAAAGGCAAAAAATCATTAGATTGGTTAAGATCAAAAGGGGTAAGTGTCATGATGGCAATGTCTTCTAAGTGTTCGATAGCAATGTCGAGGTCTATAATGTTACTCTCTTATGAATGATCTATCTCGCTCAATGTCTGATCATCCTCACTAGAGTCATCAATATGTAGTGATCCAAATTCAAGTGGTCTAGACCCTGAACTTTGTCCCTCCATACGTATGGGTTCATACCTTTGTACGTATCACATCAATTTCTTTGTCATGACAAGATTCTTCAGAGAGCGAATCACATTCATATTCATTTGAATCGGTTTCAAAACTAGCTTGCAATTGGAGGATTGGCTCACAA
This sequence comes from Sequoia sempervirens, assembly GCA_007258455.2. NCBI lineage: Eukaryota > Viridiplantae > Streptophyta > Pinopsida > Cupressales > Cupressaceae > Sequoia > Sequoia sempervirens. The sequence goes on along the minus strand of VDFB02078836.1, from coordinate 6,776 downwards.
ATCTACTACTTGGCTTCTTCTTTTGTCTCCTCTCTATAACCTAGTCTTGTCTTGTCATTTGCATTGATTGTGATAGGTTGAATTGGTTCCACAATGCCTTCTTTTCTTTTGTTGATAGGACCTTTTTTGTCGTATCCCAACTTTTCTAGGATTGTAAACCCTTTACCATATGGCTCTATTAGTACATTGGAATTTGATGCTTGTGATACTTCTTCATCTTTGTACAACCAATTTAAAACGTCCTTGTCTTCAAATTCATCCACTAGAGTGCTTTCTTTTACAAATTTACCCTCAAAGAGCGTGGTAGGTTGTGAAGATTGTTGTCTAGATGTAGATGGTTGTCCATATGACTTGGGAGAAGGTAGCAACTGTGAGAGACACAAGGATTGCTCAAAAGAATATTCCCCCATGCCTTTATCTTTCAATTGTACTTTTTTTCTCAAATAGTTTTGACAAAGAATTTAGTTGACTCTCATTGCTAGAGGAAGTAGAATCACCAATGCCCTTATCTTTTGACTGAACCTTTTTCTTAGATTGATTTGACAAAAAACTGATTTGACCTTCATTTCTTGATGAACTAGGAGTGATAGCTTCCCTGTTGTGTGGTACAAAAGTATCCTGGACCATCTTAAGAGTGTTGCAATATTGAGGATTGTTGGAATCAGCTGAAATGGCGATTTAGAGTCCATTAAAAGGGAATTTCAAGCATTGATGATACATTAACGACACTACTTGCATCTCATGGATCCAAGGTCGACCCAAGAGTATGTTGTATGTCAAATATTTGTCTAAAATCTGGCAAACTATATCCTTTTGAATTGGTCCCAATTGTATTTGTAAGAAAATTAGTCCTTGGGAGGATATTTCTTCATCATCATAGGCTTTGATAATGATCTTTCTTCTAGCATCTGTTACATTTTCTGAGAATCCTAGTGCACAGACAAGCTTTAAAGTACATATATTTAGACTAGCTCCTCCATCTATTAAAACATGCTTGACCCAATGTTTATGAATTATGACCTCAATGTGGAGTGGTGCATTGTGTGGATGAGTAAGGGATGCATCATCATTTTCTGAAAATGATAGACAATGAGGTGCGGTCAAATGTACCACCTGTTGATGATAGCAGTGTCGGGCTTCTACTTCCAACCCTGATTTCTTTGTATTAAAGAATAAATTAAATGAAGTCTATCAACTATTTAATTTATTGAGATATCGATTGGTGAAGAGGTGCTTCACCTTGAATGCTAATTAATATTTAATTATTTGTTGAGGCCGACATTATCTCTTATGCCACCTCTATGGAGTCACATTGGTTCATATTGAAGGCCGACATGATGCTTTTGAAGGGACGCGATCTCTCCCTCTTGTATATATGCAAGTTGCTTGTTAATCTTCATTTATCATATTCATTCATTCGATTTCTAGAGTCAAGTGTGAATTCATTAAGATCATATTGAATTTGTTTAAGAGGTCGAGTTTATTATTATCAAGGAGTTTGATATTATACATTGAGTTTGCATCTAGTGAGGTGTTTCTATATCGGCCTAGTGTTCTTAGCCTCATTGTAAAGAGAATTGATGTTTATCATTCAATATATAAGTGATATATTGTTGTTGGGTTTTTCTCCCTCAAGTTGGAGGGTTTTCTCAGGGTATATGTTGTGTCTACTTGTGTGAATTTAAAATTAAAATTTTATTTTCATATTTGATCATAAAACTAACACCACCATGGCTTGGAATTGACAAACTTCCAAATTGGTAGGTACCATGGTGTCCACTAGAGCTCTTTCCAGAATATCCTTGTGAGCTGGTGAAATTTTGAGAAGTTCTAGTATGGATATTTGAGTTGGGATCTTTTGCAATTGGTCTACAATGTTGTATTGATTTGATGGGGTAGCAGATGTTTTTGATGTACTTCCTTTCAATACATACTTATACTGAGCTCTTGTGGTCACGTTTACTGGCATGTTGTCTTGTTTGTCTTTGATTTTGATGACATTAATTTGATTATCAGTTGCAACCATGTCTTTTTTGATGTCATTGATTCGATTTGATTTGATGTTGTCGTCATTGAGTTGATTTTTAGCTATAACAATGTCTTTGTTTTGATTATCAACTGTAACAATGTCTTGTTTGTCATTGATTTCAATGTCATAAGTTTGATCATCAACTACCTCAATATGAAGGATGGTAGAATCATAGACATAGTTCACATTTTTTCTTTCATGTTTGTTGAAGAAGACTCCCCTTTTTCATAATCGGGTAAAGGGTTCTTGAATGCTCCATGATCAACATTTTTTTGAGGTCCTTCTATTGATATTTCCTTTCTATCTATTAAATCTTGCACCAAATTTTTTAGTTGCATGCAATAATTTGTTTTGTGTCCTTTGTTTCTATGAAAATCACAATAATGTGCATCATTCCACCATGATGGTTTAACTCGTGGTTCCCAATCTCATGCCTCTAGTAATGTTATAAGCTTGGCTGCAAGAAGCTCTGTTAATGCCGATTCAAGTGACTATCCCAAAGGTGTGAATCTTCTTCGATTTGATGGTGTTCGATATGGTGGTGGTTTAGATTCAATATTGTTTTGATTGGTCTTGGGTGTAATTCCTGATAGATTGAAGACTGGTTTTGCATTATGTGTTTCAGCTACATCATTGTTACCAACATTTTTGTTTCTTTTCCAGAATTTGGGTTTCTCATTGCTGCTATAATGATTGGAGGAGTTTGTTGAGTTGTTTCCTTCATTGTAGATTTTTAAGACTCCCCTTTTAACCAAGGCTTCTTCGATTTTAAGTCCATTTTCAATCATTTTCTCAAAGCTGGGTGGACATTGCAATTCAAGTCTATAGCTCATTTCATCGTTTAGATTATCAATGAAGATTTCCATCGTTTCTTTATCAGGTATAGGACAAGGATATATAGAAAATTATCTTCTCCATCTTTGTAAAAATATGAGAAATAATTCACCCTTTTTATGTTTTGTGTTGCAAAGATCTTTCATGGTTATCTCGTGTTGGATATTGTATAAGTATTGAGTGATGAATTTATTAATCGACTCTTCAAAGGACCTAATACCTGGTGGGAGTTTTGAAAACCATTCCATGCAATGGCCACCAAAACTCCATGGAAACAATCTCATCAAATGGGTCTCTTCATGTGCAAACTCCAAGCTCATGGTGTGAAATTATCTTACATGATCTATAGGATCATATTTGCCATTATATTTATCATATTTTGGAAGATCACAGATGGTGGAAATGGTATCATGTTCAAACTTCTGTCAAAAGGATAAGGGAAAATATCTTGCAACAAGTATCTTTTTGTGGTTCCTCTTTGCATGTCTTGGATCTGCTATTGAAGGTTTTGCATTTGTTGGGTCAAAGCATTCATTGGATTAGTGTTTTGTGAATCAACCTCAATTATCTTGGGAGCTCCTTTCAGTTGGTTGATATAAAATTCATTGGGTAGTTTCACACCTTGGTTTGCCAACATTAGAAAATATTTTTCTCCATCTTTTTCTAAAATATTTTCCATGAATTTGTGGAATTTTGGGCATTGTTGAGCTTGTTGAATATCTTCATCATTTTTAGGTTGGTGGAATCTATGGAAGGGCTTTTCTTTTGCTTCTACCATGGTGGTTTTTGTTTCAATTTCTTTCTCTTTAAGTTCTTTTTTTTGAGATCTTGTTAAAATGGGCATACAAGTGATAAAAGTTTACTATAACTTTGATCTTTGTTTAGGGGTGCCAAGGAGATACCTAAGTCAAATAGAATGATAGATTTTATTGATGAGACTAAGGTGATAAATCTAATGACAACGTATTGTTTCATGATGAAGGATGATAGATCTTGATGATGAAACTTGACTAACAATTAGAGATAGGTTTGATGATTTAGGAACTTTAAGATGGTAGATCCAAGTTTAGTTAAAATAATTTCACTTGCAAATTCTAGTTTCTTCAAGTTTAACTTGATGTTGTAATAAGCAATGATCTGTGCTAAAAAAAGAATCCCTAAATCTAGTTTTAATTGTCTAACAAATGTTCAAATTAGCTCTCTGTTTATGACTCAGATGGATGCGCTAAAATAGGGTTTGGAAGTGCTAAAAGATGACACAAATGTGCTAAAAGATGGTCTGGATGTGCTAGACTATTCCCTAGATGCGCAAGAATAGGAAATTAATGCGCTAAAAGATCTGATGAATGTACTGGAAAAGACTATGAATGCACTGGAAGATGTTACAGATGCACTGGAAAAAGCCAGGGATGCACTAGATTGCTCTTAAGTGTGGTTCAAGTTATCTGACAATGTTCAACTTAGCTCTGTGTTGGAGTATCAGGTTAATGCGCCAAAAAAATTTCAAATGCACTAGAAGATGGGCCAAATGCGCCAAAACATGACCTAAATGCACAAAAAGGTGTGATGGATGCGCTGAAACAGAAATCAGATGCACCAAAATATGGCCTAAATGCGCTAAAAGGTATGATGGATGTGCTGAAATAGAAACCATATGTGCTAGAATATTGCCTAAATGTGTTAGAAGGTAGGCCAAATGCGCTAAAACAAAACCTAGATGTGCTGAAAAATGAGGCAAATGCGCTGGACTAGAACTTAGATGCACCAAACTGGAAATGGTCATCGTTTTTTAAAGTTTGTCTTGTTTTTCTTGTTTTCAACTCAGCGAATTGGGTGTTTTCGGATGAAAGATCTTTTGAACAATGAGTTTTCCTGATTTTGTTGTTTGGGAACCATGTGAATTAAGTGTTTTTAATGGATGATCTCTTGAAAAATGATTTCAAACACAACAAGAAGTTGTAAAATAGTTGTTTCATCCTATGAGCTAAACATTAAGTGTATGTTCAAGGATCTAGTCTGATCCCTTTGATTTCCACAGGTATTAAACAATAGCAAACATATCAGTCACTTTTCTAATGTCAAGGCTCATTTATAATATCACAACCCACATCTTAGAACTACGTCAGCTCACACAACCGTCTCACCCCCTAGAGGGCGCTTGTGTTTTTTCCTTTCTCGGGTCTTAACCAAAAGTCAATTCCTTCAATTTTGGTCAGTAATCCCTGGTAGTTAAATGGTGAGTATCTTTGGGTTAGATTCTTCCCTCCCCTTGCACTATAAATATTTAAAATGTTCAGAAACTGACTCGGTTGGCTACTACACTTAAAGTTATTAGTAAGGGTTTCCATTCGGTGTGGCAAAATGAGAAACTCCCTCAAGAGACCTCCCAACCTTTAGAACAAAGGCTTTTGGGATGGTTATCAATGCACACTACCGTTGACTGGGAGTTTCCTTGCAATCACATTTGATTATAGTGGGTTGGAATACTTGGCTTTAGACGTTCCCACTTAGATCATTCCCGTAGGGTGCGTAATTTTTCCCACTACGACAGGCCTTCTAAAGGTGCTAATGCATTAAATGAAAGAGTGAGTCTGGCATTCTAGTCACCCAGTGAAGGGGAGAGCATAGGCCTATCACTTTACAAGTGCATCATACATGGTGTTCATTAAATTATTAATTAAACTAGATGCCTAATTTAATCAAAGGAAGACAAAATTAACTCCAGCCCCTACAAACACCATTAGTAGTTTCAGATAATTGTCTTTGACAACGTTTAAATCACCTGCAAAACAAAAGGACATCAATCAGTTTCCAAAATTTTAAGTTTCTGCAAATAAAGCTAAATGCGCTAAAACAGAAATCATATGCGCTAAAAGATTCACTAGATGCACTAATAAACACCCTAAATGCATTATTCTGGGAAGCATAAAAATGAAAACCAAAGTCATGTATGCACCAGAAGAGCAACCAGATGCACTGAGAGATCCCACAGATGCGCTAAAATAAAGCCCAGATGCACCAAAAGAGTAGCCAAGTGTGCTGAAATAGGAACTAGATGCGCTAAAAGATCAGGCAGATGTGCTAAAGGATGCTTCGGGTGCACTACATTGAAATTCATGATCAAACCTGTGAACAAAAACTTGCCAGAAAATGTTTAAAATGGGACTAGGCCCCACAGTGGGTGCCAAATCTATGTGTGTATAAAATATGTGAGTACAAAAGTAATACAAACACAATCAATGAAACATTATATTAGAGAATTCAAATAACAATCCAATCGAATTGAAACAAAAAAACTCTCTAAATTCATCCCATTGTCCTCTATCTCCAAGGATTTTTCAAGTCATTATGGCTCTCTGATTGTTTATATGCACATGACTTGTCAAATGACAACCTGAAGAACGAGATGCTGGAAATGCAATAAACCTTTCTACATTATTGATTGCTAAAATGATATGTTGTAGATGATTGTGCAAAGATTATGATAATGCTATGATATTGGTAATGGAATGATGTGATGTAACTACAGTAATTTAAGATGCAACAAATGGTAAAGCCATGATTGATCTAAATGAAGCTAAGATGAAGATGCTACAATGCTCAATACTAAGATGGTAAGATAACAATGCTAATGAAATTTCTACACAATGTACTTATGCTCAATTCTCTATATGAAATGTTGTAAATGAGGCTGTATTTATAGATTTCTCCAAGGCATCAACCTATGTGGCAGGATTCAATGTTCTGGATTCAATTTGGAGAGATGGACGGTCGAAAGTGAAGAGGTTGGAGAGAATCAAGGAGTGTGTTCCCTTTAGTATAACAAATTGCCAAGTGTGGAGGAGAATCAAATGAAGGAGGAAGCCAAGTGTCTCAAAATTTGTTAGAATTTTTTGGAGATAAATGCTAATTA
>VDFB02078834.1:0-11161 GCA_007258455.2 Sequoia sempervirens | reverse complement strand
CTCCACAAACTCCCTATCCTTATTGAGTGCTAGCGAAAGGGAATTTTGGCCCGAAGTCTATTCTTCAAGGTAAATTCATAATAGCTCAGCAACTCACATATTATGTTCTTACATAACAAATCAGTGACACAGATCCATTATTCATATTTAGCAATAATTGATAACTCAGATATACAGAGTTGTTATCCATGACTAATAATATATATAATTGCATACCATAGTAAGATATAACATACTACAAGAATAATAAACATAATATCTCATCCTCATCTGTCGGTTGCTATACTGACAAGGATATCTGAAATCCTGATTTCATTCTCCTCCTAATTGATCCATTTGTCCTTAACACTTAGAAGATATCATTAGTATGAATCAAATAAATAAGAAGCTATTTTCCCTTCGTATATTAAAGAATCATAATTTGCTTATAAGGTTCAATAATTTCTGCAAGCATCATTATTGGATAATTGTAAATGATACCCATTTATATCTATACATGGTGCTTGTCCATCACCTATGATGCATATATGAATCACAATATATATATATATCAATTATTAACACATCATTAATTTCTCAATATATTTATTCATCAAAATTAATTAAATATATTCATAAATCATAATATATTTAAATATATTATAAGCATTATGTATAAAACATTATTTAATTACCTATGGTTCCCTATCATTATTTTGTAATTTCCAAATAACGAAAAAAGATATTATAAACATCATAATGCATCAACATTACCTACAACATCACTTTCTACCTTTTCTCATAATAAATAATACATACTAGAGGACTGCAGACTAATATTCTCTCACCGATCTGTAGTCTTTTCCCTTATTTATAGCCAGTGATCTGCAAACTCTCTTCCTTTTCTCCCGTCGGTGATGATTCCTTAGTGATCAGATTTTAGAGAACATCAAATGATTCTATGTCAGATTATATTATTCTCCCATTCAATATTATATTTCTACTCTTCTCTCCCTATTTCTATCTCTGCTATTTTTTCCTCATTATGTTATATTATGAAACCTCCTTCAATGCCTCCTATTCTCCACAAATCTTCCCTTTTTAAATATCCCAAATCGGAATCAAATGATACGATTCTCTATTAAGGGGCATATCTCTTGTGTTAATCGCACCTTTTCAATGTTGGCTATTTTAACTTCCTTTATTAAATATTATAATTTATATTTGTTTACTTCTAAACTCTCTTCTACGATTATGATAGTAATTTAGAATATCATTTATTATCATTATAATATATCATATTTATGACATATTATGTATTACCATTATAATGATCACATATTAGATTTATTATATGTTATTTTAAGTTGCAATTACTCATACTTGGATATTTATTGGATTTGGTATTTGTATCTTGATAATTATAATAAAATTGTTAATATATATATGTATTGTTATTTATTTATTTGCATTTACGTTTTAATATGTATGGTATTTATGTATTTGTATTTCGATGCCTAGTAATTTTTGTGTTCCATTTCAGGGACATGACAGTCCACCCTGTCAAAGATTGCTTGTCCTCAAGCAATCACAATTCCAAACATCATTAGGAGACACGTCTTTCACACCTCCCAATTCCATAACAGACAATATTAACATTTTCATAGTTTTTAAGCATAAAATAAACACAATGACGAGCTCTATATGAATCAAAAATTAAAGCAAACAACCAAGTAGGCAAGTAGCTCAAGCAAGCAAACAAGTAGCTCAAGCGAGCAAAAGACCAGCTCAAGCACACAGGCAAGTAACTCAAGAACATGAGCAAGTAGCTCAAGCACATAGGTAAGTAGCTCAAGCACACAAGCAACCAACTCCAGTAGACAGGTAGGTAGCTTAAGCACACAAGCAACCAACTCAAGCAAACAAGCAACTAGCTCAAGTAGGTAGGCAGGTAGCTCAAAGATGTAGACAACTAGCTCAAGCAAGTAGGCAACTAGCTCAAGCAGAAAAAACAAGTAGCTCAACATGCAAGCAACTAGCTCAAGCAAGTAGGCAACCAGCTAGAGCAAACAAACAAGTAGGTCAACATGCAAGCAACTAGCTCAAGCAAGTAGGCAACCAGCTCACGCAAACAAACAAGTAGCTCAACATGAAAGCAACTAGCTCAAGAAAGTAGGCAACCAACTTGAGCACGCAACCAAGTAGCTCATGCAAACAACCAACCAAATTAAGCAACTTGATAGGAAACATTTTTAACATTTTTGCACGAATGCATGTAATACATAGAGTATACACAAGAAGCCTCAAGCATATATGTGAAACATATGCAGTCACAAGGAATTTATATGAATACATGTAAAGTATACACTTAAATATGTAAGTCGCATGAATACACGTATACACACAAGTCACAAAGCATGTATTTTATAAAGCATACACTTGAATACATGTAAGGCACAAAGTATACACTTGAATATACACATAAGCCACAAAACATGCACTTGAATACACAAGTTGTGAGGTATACACTTGAATACACTCAAATACACATAATTCACATGGTATACACTTGAATACAATTGAACACATGTAAGCCACAGAGTATATGCCTCAGTACACATGAGCCACTAAGTATACATTTGAATACACTTGAATACAAGGTATACATTCGAATACGAAGTCATAAAGTATACAAATAAAAATTCATCAAGTATACACTCGAATACAAATATATATTGAATTCAAATACAAGTTATAGAGTATGCACTCAAATAAATACAGGGTCATAGAGTATACACTCGAATACAATCACAATTCATAGAGTATACACTCAAATATAATCACAAGTCATAGAGTACAAACTCAAATACAAATACAATCATAGAGTATACACTTGAATACTATTGCAAGGTCATAGAGTACACACTCAAATACATCATCATGAAGTATACACTTAATACAAAGTCATAGAGTATACACTTTAATACATCATCATGAAGTATACACTCAAATAATACCAATCATGAAGTATACACTCAATTACAAATACAAAATCATAAAGTATACACTCAAATAATACCAATCATGGAGTATACACTCGAATACAAATACAAATCATAGAGTATACACTCAAATAATACCAATCATGGAGTATACACTTGAATACAAATACAAATCATAGAGTATACACTCAAATAATACCAATCATGGAGTATACACTCGAATAAAAATACAATCGAATGAATTATACCGTCAGACAATTGGGAAGGGGATTCGATGCATCCCATACTACACTGTGGACCCGTCCACCATCCCAAGGTCATCAAGCATACACATGAGAATGAAGCATACACGTAAATACACATAATACGCAAGGTATTCATATGAACATATGTTGCAAAGCATACACATGAGTCATAGAGTAGTCCTTTGAATACATGTAAGGCACACAAAGTATACACAGGATGGAAGGAACATGCTCTGATATCACTATAATGTCCCCTTTTTGGGATAACCCTAAATTTTCCCTAATTCCTTAAATCAAGAATCAATTAGACACATTTTAGATTGAACATTTTAAGAATAACACAATTAAATGCGTTATCATCCAAGGCATAAACTAACATGACTTCCTACTCTTGATCGGAATAAATCTTCGCCTTGTTTCCTCTTTCCTAACCTCATTGGATGGTAGATTTACTATGCAAAGGACACGTGAATGATCTCAAAGTGGACTCCCTCAAGGTGTTCCACTTGTCTTGGAACCATCCATCAATGGAGTGAATTACCGCTTTCTCGAGCCACAAACTCTATCCTTTATTGGGATAGTGAAAGGGAATTTCAAGTTTATTGTTCAAGGTAACTCATAATAGCTCTCAAAGAAGTCACATTATTCTATTCTTACATATCAAATCGCTGACAGATCCATTATTCATATTTAGCTAATTCATAACCGTGATATACGTGAAATGCTATCCATGACTAATAATTGCATACCGTAAATAAAGAAACATAATTTTCTTATAAGGTTCAATAATTTCTGCAAGCATCATTATTGGATAATTGTAAATGATACCCATTTATATCTATACATGGTGCTTGTCAATCACCTATGATGCATATATGAATCACAATATATATATATATATATCAATTATTAACACATCATTAATTTCTCAATATATTTATTCATCAAAATTAATTAAATATATTCATAAATCATAATATATTTAAATATATTATAAGCATTATGTATAAAACATTATTTAATTACCTATGGTTCCCTATCATTATTTTGTAATTTCCAAATAACGACAAAAGATATTATAAACATAATAATGCATCAACATTACCTACAACATCACTTTCTACATTTTATCATAATAAATAATACATACTAGAGGACTGCAGACTATTATTCTCTCACCGATCTGTAGTCTTTTCCCTTATTTATAGCCAGTGATCTGCAAACTCTCTTCATTTTCTGCCATCGGTGATGATTCCTTAGTGATCAGATTTTAGAGAACATCAAATGATTCTATGTCAGATTCTATTCTTCTCCCATTCAATATTATATTTCTACTCTTCTCTCCCTATTTCTATCTCTACTATTTTGTCCTCATTATGTTATATTATTAAACCTCCTTCAATGCTTCCTATTCTCCATAAATCTTCCCTTTTTAAATATCCCAAATTGGAATCAAATGATACAATTCTCCATCAAGGGGCATATCTCTTGTGTTAATCACACCTTTTCAAGGCTGGCTATTTTAACTTGCTTTATTAAATATTATAATTTATATGTGTTTACTACTAAACTCTCTTCTACGATTATGGTTGTAATTTAGAATATCATTTATTATCATTATAATATATCATATTTATGACATATTATGTATTACCATTATAATGATCACATATTAGATTTATTATGTGTTAATTTAAATTGCAATTACTCATATTTTGATATTATAATAATATTTGCAATTACTCATACTTGGATATTTATTGGATTTGGTATTTGTATCTTGATAATTATAATAAAATTGTTAATATATATATGCACTTTTTATTTATTTATTTGCATTTATGTTTTAATGTGTATGGTATTTATGTATTTGTATTTCGATGCCTAGTAATTTTTGTGTTCCATTTCGGGGACATGACAGTCCACCCCACCCAAGATTGCTTGTCCTCAAGCAATCACAATTCCAAACATCATTAGGAGACACATCTTTCACACCTCCCAATTCCATAACAAACAATATTAACATTTTCATAGTTTTTAAGCATAAAATAAACACAATGACGAGCTCTATATGAATCAAAAATTAAAGCAAACAACCAAGTAGCTCAACCAAGTAGGCAAGTAGCTCAAGCAAGCAAACAAGTAGCTCAAGCAAGCAAACAACCAGGTCAGTCATGCAAGTAACTCAAGAACATGATCAAGTAGCTCAAGCACATAGGCAAGTAGCTCAAGCACACAAGCAACCAACTCCAATAGACAAGTAGGTAGCTTAAGCACACAAGCAACCAACTCATGCAAACAAGCAACTAGCTCAAGTAGGTAGGCAGGTAGCTCAAATATGTAGACAACTAGCTCAAGCAAGTAAGCAACTAGCTCAATAAAACAAACAAGTAGCTCAGCATGCAAGCAACTAGCTCAAGCAAGTAGGCAACCAGCTCAAGCAAACAAACAAGTAGCTCAAGCAAGTAGGCAACCAACTCAAGCAAAAAAACAAGTAGCTCAACATGAAATCAACTAGCTCAAGCAAGTAGGCAACCAACTTGAGCATGCAACCAAGCAGCTCAAGCAAACAACCAACCAACTTAAGCAACTTCACAGGAAACATTTTTAACATTTTTGCACGAATGCATGTAATACATAGAGTATACACAAGAAGCATGAAGCATATATGTGAAGCATATGCAGTCACAAGGCATTTATATGAATACATGTAAAGTATACACTTAAATATGTAAGTTGCATGAATACACATATACACACAAGTCACAAAGCATGTATTTTACAAAGCATACACTTGAATACATGTAAGGCACAGAGTATACACTTGAATATACACATAAGCCACAAAACATGTACTTGAATACACAAGTTGTGAGGTATACACTTGAATACACTCAAATACACATAATTCACATGGTATACACTTGAATACAATTGAACACACGTAAGCTACAAAGTATACGCCTGAGTACACATGAGCCACAAAGTATACATTTGAATACACTTGAATACAAGGTATACATTCGAATACGAAGTCATAAAGTATACAAATACAAAGTCATCGAGTATACACTCGAATACAAATATATCTTGAATTCAAATACAAGTTATAGAGTATGCACTCAAATGCAAATGAAGGTCATAGAGCAATCATAATCTCATAGAGCATAATCACAAGTCATAGAGTACAAACTCAAATACAAATACAATCGTAGAGTATACACTTGAATACTATTGCAAGGTCATAGAGTACACACTCAAATACATCATCATGAAGTATACACTTGAATACAAAGTCATAGAGTATACACTTGAATACATCATCATGAAGTATACAATCAAATAATACCAATCATGAAGTATACACTCAAATACAAATACAAAATCATAGAGTATACACTCAAATAATACCAATCATGGAGTATACACTCGAATACAAATACAAATCATAGAGTATACACTCAAATTATACCAATCATGGAGTATACACTCGAATACAAATACAAATCATAGAGTATACAATCAAATAATACCAATCATGGAGTATACACTCGAATACAAATACAAATCATAGAGTATACACTCAAATAATACCAATCATAGAGTATACACTCGAATACAATTACAAATCATAGAGTATACACTCAAATAATACCAATCATGGAGTATACACTCGAATACAAATATAATCGAATGAATTATATCGTCAGACAATTGGGAAGGGGATTCAATGCATCCCATACTACAATGGACCCGTCCACTATCCCAAAGTCATCAAGCATACACATGAGAATGAAGCATACATGCAAATACACATAATACGCAAGGTATTCATATGAACATATGTTGCAAAGCATACACATGAGTCATAGAGTAGTCTTTTGAATACATGTAAGGCACACAAAGTATACACAGGATGGAAGGAACATGCGAGCTGATACCACTGTAATGTCCCCTTTTTGGGATAACCCTAAATTTTCCCTAATTCCTTAAATCAAGAATCAATTAGACACATTTTAGATTGAACATTTTAAGAATAAGACAATTAAATACATTATCATCTAAGGCATAAACTAACATGACTTCCTACTCTTGATCAGAATAAATCTTCGCCTTGTTTCCTCTTTCCTAACCTCATTGGATGGTAGATTTACTGTGCAAAGGATACATGAATGATCTCAAAGTGGACTCCCTCGAGGTGTTCCACCTATCTTGGAACCATCCATCAATGGAGTGAATTACCAGCCTTTCCCTCCACAAACTCCCTATCTTTATTGAGTGCTAGCGAAAGGGAATTTTGGCCTGAAGTTTATTCTTCAAGGTAAACTCATAATAGCTCAGCAAGTCACATATTCTATTCTTACATATCAAATCAGTGACAAATCCATTATTCATATTTAGCAATAATTGATAACTCAGATATACAGAGTTGTTATCCATGACTAATAATATATATAATTGCATACCATAGTAAGATATAACATACTACAAGAATAATAAACATAATATTTCATACTCATTTGTTGGTTGCTATACTGACAAGGATATATGAAATCCCAATTTCATTCTCCTCCTAATTGATCCATCTATCTTTAACACTTAGAAGATATCATTAGTATGAATCAAATAAATAAGAAGCTATTTTCCCTTCGTATATTAAAGAATCATAATTTTCTTATAAGGTTCAATAATTTATGCAAGCATCATTATTGGATAATTGTAAATGATACCCATTTATATCTATACATGGTTCTTGTCCATCACCTATGATGCATATATGAATCACAATATATATATATATATTAACACATCTTTAATTTCTCAATATATTTATTTATCAAAATTAATTAAATATATTCATAAATCATAATATATTTAAATATATTATAAGCATTATGTATAAAACATTATTTAATTACCTATGGTTCCCTATCATTATTTTGTAATTTCCAAATAACGACAAAAGATATTATAAACATAATAATGCATCAACATTACCTACAACATCACTTTCTACCTTTTCTCATAATAAATAATACATGTACTAGAGGACTGCAGACTATTATTCTCTCATCGATCTGTAGTCTTTTCCCTTATTTATAGCCAGTGATCTGCAAGCTCTCTTCATTTTCTCCCGTCGGTGATGATTCCTTAGTGATCAGATTTTAGAGAACATCAAATGATTCTATGTCAGATTCCATTCTTCTCCCATTCAATATTATATTTCTACTCTTCTCTCCCTATTTCTATCTCTACTATTATGTCCTCATTATGTTATATTATTAAACCTTCTTCAATGCCTCCTATTCTCCATAAATCTTCCCTTTTTAAATATCCCAAATTGGAATCAAATGATACAATTCTCCATCAAGGTATATCTCAGAGCACTACACCTTTCTGGCTACCTAGTCATTTTAACTCTATTAAACATTATAACCTATACAAGTGCCTTACCACTAAACCTCTCTTCCATTTATGTATTGTAATTAGAACATCATCTATCATCAATATAACATACCATACTTCCATGACATACTATGTAATACTTACTGCAATGACCACACATTAGATCTATTATGTGTTATCTTTAAATCAAGAATTAATCATCTTTAATATTGATAACAATATTCAAACACCTACACCTGGATATCGCATTTGATCATACCATCCTTGATAACTATAATAAAACTGTTTAATATATATGTACCTATATTCCATTTCCATTTCTATCCATGCCATAATACAGGGCTTTATACCTATGTATCTATCTAAATGTGCAGTAAAGAATTTTATGTCCCATCGTGGATGACAATTAGGACAATATAACCGCATAAAATGAAGAAATTAGATAAACCCTTAATGGGCGGAGAGGGAAGGCCCTGAGAAACTCCCATAGAAGAACGTGCAACGATGGGACAGAGGGAAAACACATTCTCTCCAGTCGATAGAGAGCAAGGAAAAAGAGAGCGTTGGGAGGGACGCATAAGAGGGGCCAAGAGAAATGACGCACCGAGTGGAAGAAACAGTGGGTGCTCGTTCACTTAAGAGGGGAGAATGTTGTAGAGAACAATTTGAAGGAATTATTTTTGAGGAATTTAAAGGACCACATCAAATGTGAGTTGCACGTGTTCTATCCAAATCATATATTCCTAGCAATGATTATGTCAAAATGAACAAAAGAAAATTTTTTAGCTAATAGAAGGGAGGAATTCCCTAGCAAGGAAGATTGAAAGACCCCTAAATCACCATTTCTTCAACCTAAGAGATTAACACCTCAACAAATCGAAGGAAAAAGGGAAAAAGGTTTATGTTTCAACTTTGGTATAGTAAAGGATATAAATATTTTGAGAGGAAATCATTCTAGATTGAGGGAGCCTACAATGAAGAAAAGGATGAAGAAGAGACATTAATGGTGGTAGAAGTGCTACTAATTTTTAGCTACCAGCTAAATTAGTAAAGTTTTATTAGGGAGTTATTAAACTGGGGTGAGAAAAAAATTTCACATTTGAGCAAATCAAATAAGAAAACCAGACATTCAAATATTTGATTCGTGCATGTGGCTAAGGTTCTATGGCTAGTTCATCATGTTCAACATTTTAGCATGTGGCATAAAATGGGCTCCCACAAGGGTTGATCCCAACATGCTGCCCTTTCATGTTCAAAAGATGCAATGAATAGTGGTCGTGTATTTCAATCATATCTCAAAGACTACGATCTGGGTTTTTGTGATTTTTAGATATAAATTATAAAACAATGAGGCAAAAACCCTTTAAATTTCCTTTTTACTCAGCCTCCTAGTTCAGATTTTGAGAAATCTCACCACTTCTGCTACAGAGTACAAATCCACCTTTAGAGGATTGCAGTTCTTAAGGCAAACCCAGCCATTAGCTTCAGGGTCCCACATGGCTGATCATCACTCATGGGAGTTTGGACAATTTTAATCACTTAGTTTGCTCTAGTTTTGAGGCTTTTTTTGCATGCTTTTCAAACTTGCACGACCAAAAATGATTCATCATGCATATTGGTGGAGATGAGAGTTAAGTCTCAATATTATCATTTAATTTTGAAGTGAAAAACACTTAGCTTGTATCTTTTTCATGATTTTAAATAAGACAAAATATGTAATTAAATATTAAAAGTAATATTTTATTACCTTAATATTTACCATGCAATGTAAAAAAAAAAGAGCTCACATGATAAATATTAAAATAATCATATTGATTATCTTTAATATTTAATCAAATAGTCCATTTTTCCCAAAAATCATGCAGAGAAAAAATAGAGCAAATGGTGAAACATAACTGCAGTTTCACATCAGTTTTGCAGTTCAGATATTTTGACTTCAGTTATCTCCTCTTGGTTTTTTGAAGCCCTTTTATTGTATATAGGAAAAGGACTTAGTTCCTTAGTTCTTGATTTTTGTCTTTGTACTTTGTAGAGAGGTCTTGTAACTCAGACTTTTATATTATTTTATATACAATAACTTTACAGGTTACTTAGTATTGTTATTTGCTGAAGTTCCTTTAGAATATTCATTTGAATTCAGTGTTCACCTTTTCAATTTCTGGTGTTTTGTTTCTTCTAAATGATTTGATGCAAATTTATTGTGTTTTAAATCTAAAACCTTAAATTTTGTCTCATTTCCTTGATGCATGTACATAAAAGCAAATTCTTCATAGGTCATAGATAGTGTTAAGTTTATCTCCTATCTTAGGTTGTGAAACTCAGTTTTCCTTCATAAATAAAGATTAAACAAACCTTTTTGTGAAATATTTATGTGATTAAGATGCTCAAATTGAACTGTGTCAACAATTTCTGAGAGTATTAGTTGTGAAATAGTCTGCATAGTAGTTATCATTTAGGTGCATCACCAAAGTTTAAATTTTAGTTTATGCATTCAATTCAAGCCTTTTTCCCTTTTCCTTCAAAATTATA
>VDFB02078833.1:0-108730 GCA_007258455.2 Sequoia sempervirens | reverse complement strand
CTACAACACATGCAAGTTATAGCAAGCTGAATAACCCTTTCAATATGAAGTTTGTCCCAAAAGCTACCTAAAAATTAGAAAACCCACCCATAAATAGAGCTCCTTTAGTTTGGAGCCAAAACAACATTCAAATTTGAGTTTAGGCGGTTTGGCGCCGAAAAATTACAACTTGAAGTTCAAATTTCAAAAGAACATTTGCAATTGTATCTTCTAGAAAGTGCGCCAACTTCCTAGGGCCATAACTTTTGATCCAAGACTCTGATTTGCAAACCGTTTGAATCGTTGGAAAGGTATCGAAGTCAACAACGTGCTCAAAATTTGCTACGCCAAATTTGGCAAGTTTCAGGGCCGATCCGGGAACTCTAAGTGCCTCAAATCTCACTCGAAAGATTTTTAGGTGCAAATATGGAAAACTAAATCTGCAATATCTTTCAACCCAGGAATAGAAAATAAAAACCATAATTTGGGAATTTCATTATGACGAAAAGGGTATCCAAAAATGTAAAACATCTAAAAACCAAGAAACTTGAAATTTAACTATTTTTGGGTGATGCAAGATTGCCCCTTCACCACTGGATGCTCCTGCATCATTAATCTTCTACAATTCCTATGATGAATGCTTTATCAATATTCTAATATGAATATTTGAAATTTCTCTATATTTTTTAAAATTTCCCTATTTTTTATAATTGTCCTCTACCATCCCCTAAAAAATGACCCAAAAGTACCCACATACCAAAAACTTGGGGGAGCATAGTATAAAATTGATATGACGAAAAAAGACATTCAAAAATATAGGAAAATCTAACTCTACAACATTGAAAACACCAAATAACAATACCTATAGGGAGAACTAGCTTAAGTAGACAATATATGCAAGATGTGGAATCGTAGAAAAAACACTTGAATTGTTTGACAAAATTTCCAAAAGAGATGTCATCCCATGGAATGAAATGATTGATTGCAGAATGTGCACAAAATGGATTTTGCAAGGAACCTCTCAAAATATTTGAATTAATGAAGCACTCTGGGACACATCCTAACATTTTAAGATTTGGTTGGGTTCTAGGTGCATGTGGTCATGCAACTTTAGTGGATGAGGGCTGCACATACTTCACACACTAGTAACCCTTATTGCATTACAATTTACATATATAATTGATCATTAGGTGTGCATGGTTGATCAACAATTCTTATTTTTAGTTGGATCCTAAAAATGTTGCAACTTATGTTCTTCTCTAAAACATCTATACAAGCTTCAAATAGTAAAGAGATTGATGAAAGATAGAGGAATTAAAAAGATACTTGGATGTTATAGTTGGATATTCTTTGGTAGAAAATTTATGCAAGATGTGGAATCATAGACAAAACATCTAAGTTGTTTGACAAAATTCCTCAAAGAGATGTCATCTCATGGAATGAAATGATTGATTGTAGAATGTGCACAAAATAGATTTTGCAAGGAACCTCTCAAAATATTTGAATTAATGAAGCACTCTGGAACACCTCCTAACATTGTAAGCTTTTCTTGGGTTCTTGGGTTCTAGGTGCATTCAATCATGCAGGTTTACTAGATGAGGGTTGCACATAATTCACACATCAGTAACCCTTATTGCATTACAATTTACATATATAGTTGATCATTAGGTGTGAATGGTTGATCAACCATTCATATTTTTAGTTGGATCCTAAAAATGCCAAAACTTATGTTCTTCTCTAAAACATTTGTACGAGGTTCAAATAGTAAAGAGATTGATGAAAGATAGAGGAATTAAAAAGATACTTGGATGTTATAGTTAGATATGCTCTGGTAGACAATATATGCAAGATGTGGAATCATAGACAAAACAACTGAATTGTTTGACATAATTCCTCAAAGATATGTCATCTCATGGAAAGAAATGATTGATTGCAAAATGTGCACGAAATGGATTTTGCAAGGAACCTCTCAAAATCTTTGCCCAAATTTGAAGATCTCTAATGTTTAAGGCATGTTTTTCCCAAAACAACCTGACACATTTTCTTCCCATGCCCTATTGTTCTTTATCACCATTTTTCTTCAATTTCCTGGATCTAAACCAAATCATGATGATCAGAAAATAAATACCAATCTTCAAAGTACACTTGTCTTCATGTTGGGCTATTTTAAACAAGATTTGATTAAGTTTGAAACACCCATTCAACTTTATTTGTTTCCAATTTTTTTTTTCCATATCATCTGAAAAAAAAACCCTAAACTCCATCTGCTTCATTCTGACATAAATTGCTAGAATCATTCACACACCAAGGGTTCTATCGATCAGACATGTCTTCTGGTTCTAGCGATGCATCGAAAATTCTATTTTTTCATCGACATGAGGATCTTCTATCGGTGGGATGAGGTCTTGTATTCCCACGATGGTCTGATGGGTATGTCATTAGTGGACCCCATCAAACCATCATGGGAATAGGAGACCTCATCCCATGGATAGAAGATCCTCACGTTGATGAAAAAATAGAACCGTCGATGCATTGTAGGAACCAAAAGACACCTTCGGCCGATAGACTGATAAGGTGGGAGTAGTCAATTCCATTTTTTGTATTGTGGTAAGAGTCATATAGGTAACAATATGTTAGGTTGTGGAACCCTTCTTGGAGGTTCTAAACGATTTTCCTCTTTTAGAAGATTGTGTTGGTAGTGCCATCTAAATCACATTTTTTTGGTGGGATTCCAAACCAAGACAATGAGGTGCAGTTGTGGAAATCTCATAGAGAGAAGCTACAAGCTACCATGATGATCTTTCTAAGTGAATTTATATCAGAGTCTTTCTTAGCGTGGATTAAGACATGTGTAGATGATATTCTCTCTACAGATAGGCTTGGGGGAAAGGATTTTCTTGATCTTGTGAAAAGTGGAGGAACTCGCAAAGAATGAGACATTGATAAGAGAAACATTAGATAGTTTGGATGCATTTTAAGGGAGCTTGTAGTGGCTAAAAAGGGTTTTTGGTTCAAATGTTGAGTTTCCATGCCATCTGTGTGATATTTTTTTGAAGCAACCAAAGAGTCTGTGGGTTGAAATTTTTGAAATCCTATTTGTTAGTAGGATGAAACAAATAATAGCTAATGGATTTGCAGATCGGTGTGAGAGAGTTAAGGTTGGAAATTCCTTGAAGCCATAGTTACATCTCTGGCAAGTTACAAAGATGTTGAAACCCATTTGCACAAATTAACTACTAGTGAGGGTTGGCTTGTCAAGAGAGGGGACCTAAAAAGTGTCAATTTACCTCGATTGAGTTTTAGATTTATGATGACAAATGATGAAGACTGGTTTGGTTGCCTTAATGCTTGTTTTGGAACTAAGGTTAGTTAAATAAAAGATATCATAGATGAGGGGTCCAAGAATATTTTGGAAGACCTCCTAATATTTCTTCATGCACATAAATATCCTTCAAGAATAAATGATTTAGCATCTTATTTTCAAGAGAAATACTTCCATTTTATCTCAACATTGATTGTTGAGATTGAAGAACATCTTGCACATCTTTCAAAAGCTCTCTATCAAAAAATGAAAAATGAGTAGATGCTAGAAAAAATGAACAAGGAGACACTAGAACTGATAGTTATAGTGGAAAGGGAACTTTTCCTAGGAAGACTTTTAATTGCTCTTAGTTTTCATTGAACCTCCCTTCCACTAGTTCTTGGCTCATCTCAACTCTAGTTTGTCGAGAACAAAGCTTTAGTTTGAGGGAAAGGATCTTCAAATTTCAGATATTCTAGTACTGATTTTGATTACCCTCTTCTAGACATTTTTGGAAGAAAAATACTAATGAGAGGGGTTTGTTTGAAGCCTAAATCACAGGATAAAAATAATAGCACCAAATTGAATAAATTGAGAACTATGCACACTGTTTGTATGATAGTGTTGTCAATCAGATTGCACCCGAATGCTCAATTAGTTAAATCTATCAATCTGTTGAAACATGGAATGATTCTCAGGCCTGTGGGTTGCCTAATTTCGAGAATCAATCTCTAGAGAGGGCCGGTTCCCTGATGAGAACCTCCTAAAACTAACTGATTTGGCTGGGAAAGAGTTAGAAAGCTTGCTTGAATTGAAATCCTAAGACTACGTGAGGTGACTACACCTAAACGATAATAGTTTGCAATTATGACTCACAATAAACATATCAAAACCCTAATCTGCACAACCTGATTAAATTACATACAAATACATGAAGAAAACATAAAAAATTAGAGGTTTCACAGCTGAAACACAGTGATTCTTCAATCAAATTCTTCACAAAAAGATGCTTGAAATCTTGAAAGCAAACTCTAAAGTACTGAAATTTAAAGGAATCTTCTGTAATTACACACTGTTGTATTAATTTGTAAAATGAATGCTGAGTTACAAGATGATTCACTTTGCAGAGTGTAAAGGCTGAAAAACAAGAACTAGGTTGAAAAAAAAAAAACTTTTTCAATAAATACAAAATAAAGGCACTCCAAAGTGCATGAATAAGTAACTGAAAGTGATCTGAAAGTGCAAAGATGAAAAATTCAATGCAAAATCTGAGTACAAGTTAAAATCCCTGAAAAAATGGCTCAAACTCATGCAAAAATGAGTGAACAGGTTCAAAACTCGAAGTCAACTCATCATTAAACTATAAAGCACCCAAACTACACTAAAAATCCCACAAAAAGTGGACCTGAGCATGCAAAACTTCCTTGTTTATATCAACCCACCCATGAAACTGGAACTCCATCTCTGATTGTGTAAGATTAATCTTCAAAACTAGTGTCGAAACTGAAGATGCAATTCAAGATTATACAAAACACTTTTACTTATGTTTGCTCGTGTTTTGGAAAAGGTGATAGTATTAAATATTAAAGACAATTCAAATGATTATCTTAATATTTAATATATGATAGTTTTGCTTTTCCTTTTAAAATACTACATATTAAATGCTAAGGTAATAAGATATTACCTTAATATTTAATACATCTAGTGCTGTCACAATAATGGTTTACAATTCCTAAGAGGAACAAATTTTAGCTGAAATCACATATTTTTAGAAAATATAATGATTTAAGCCTTAAAAAGTTCCATTTTAAGGATTCCAATTGAAGAGGGTTTGATCAAATCACCTTAGATCAAACCCCCTTGGATAGAACCTCGCTAGTTTTAAACCATACCTATAAATGCGTCTCCTTTACACCTATCAAAATGCTCGATAAAAAATCACTTTTGATTTAGATTTTGGGGGATCAAATGAATTCATTTAAAATTTATTTCAAATGATTATGGTATTCCTTAGAACAAGCTATCCAATGAATATAATTTTAATATGTTTTGGTTTTGTTATGTATTTGTTTTTTAAGTTTTATTAAACATAGGTTTTTCATCTAAAATGAATTTCTTTGTTCTTCACATGTGGAAAAATAGAAGATTATCAAAAAAAAAATTAAAAAATGAGTGCACAGATAAAGTCCTTGATCCAACAAAAATAAAATAAAATTTTGACATATACAAAAAAGTTACGCATTATACGGTCACGCTGTGTTTGAATTGTAATTTGTTTGACTTTGAAACTTGATTAAGGAAAAAATATTCAATAAAAAACTATCTGACCAAGTGGAAGCACTAGATATCAGAGT
Source organism: Sequoia sempervirens (assembly GCA_007258455.2). Lineage (NCBI taxonomy): Eukaryota > Viridiplantae > Streptophyta > Pinopsida > Cupressales > Cupressaceae > Sequoia > Sequoia sempervirens. Next base: position 103,096 of record VDFB02078833.1, on the reverse strand, counting down.
TAAAAATCTAAATTTGAAAGAATTAGAATTTTATCCTTCATGGAAAAAAAGTTATGTGTTATATTGTATGAGTCACTTTTTAAAAATGTTGTTTTCTGAAAAAATTTGATGAGACTCTAGTTTGCAACATCTTCATATTCCTCACGGTTTAGCTGCTATAGGTGCCCGAATGTGAAGATTTAGTTAAAAATATTAATTTCAATGACCAGTTTGGCCAAAAATTGTAAACCACTATTATGGGATCACCCATTATAGATTATTGATAAATCATGCAATAGAAGGTCAAACTCCTATTGAATCTCTCCTTTAAGTCACGGGCCTCCCTAAACATGATTAGGTTTATTTGAATTTGAAATCAATATCATGGTGAATAATACAACATAATGATTTTTGTTTTTTCCTAAAATCATTAGCAAAGGTCAAAGACTTGTTGACTTAGGGCAAGATGAAAAAAATTGAACCCTAAAATTATGATCATTTTTCACTTTGTATTTTGTAAACAAGCTGCCACCGCCATGGTCTAGTAATGGTTTGGACTGAAATGGAGCTTGAATCTTGAATTCATACTACAACTTCCTCAGCCATTTGTGATGACAATCTCCACAAAACTGATGGTAAGTGTTTACTTTGTGCTGTATGTGCAAAATATTTTTCTTTTTTCTTCCTTCCAAATGCAATTTCGGCCCTCTATATCCGTCACCATTATTAATTTCCTCTTATTGCATCTCTTTGTATTTGTGTGTGGGCTTTAATGGGATTTTCTATACTAAATGATGAGTATTGCTCTCTACTTCCTATATCATGTAGACTTATGGGCAAGCCGCGGCTGTACATCTCATGTTTTGCTCTGTAATTTTATATTTTTGTAGATGATAGACCCAAATCTCTAAATGCATGAGATCCCATGAGATATAAATCAACACATAGGTTTTCATCTTCCCTTCAATTTTTAGAATACTATGTATGCAGGCCGCCATATTCATGAGTTGGGTTGATGCTGAGCCTATGAACTACTCTAACCTTTTGATGAGTTTTTATGAAGACTTAAAGAGCTGTGTCCACTATTTCATCTGGGTGCCTTCTTTTCTAATGGCCACGACTGTAGCACTCATTTCTGGTGTATTTGATCCTTTGTGTTTTTTTTCTGTTGGTAAAATTTGAAATAACTCAATGAACAACATATCAATGATTGTTTTATAAAAGAACCACGAAGTCTCTCTTTATTGAAGGCCGCGGCTGCTATGGTAATTCTGGGTATTTGATCCTTTGTGTTTTTTGAATATATTTTGTGAGATAGCAACTTTAAGAGGCATTCTGATCTTTAACCTCTGTCTACGCTGAAAGCCATGGCTTCTAACATTATATTCCGCTCTATTTTAACATTGCTTTGATAAATGGCATAACACCTTGCATTATAGAATTTGTATTATGCACATACCACTCCATCTTGAAGACACAACCATATATCTATGCATTCCTGACATGGCGACTACCTGAACCTGTGAGTTCAGTACTTATCATTCATGTGCTAGAAGAACATTAAAGAAGTTTTCCTTTGACAACCTACAGTTATCAGAAATTTGTCATGTTAAGATAATTTGTTATCATGAATTTCTGTTTGAATGAATACTTGTTTGTAGGTTATCTCGATGAAAGATTTGTATGTTTGCGCCATATTACAATCTCTTTCATTACTGTTAACTTGACTTCTGTGACCTATTTCTCATACCATGAATACTGTTGCTATCTTTTATATTCCTTGACTGTATAATGCATATAAAAAATAGATTTTGCAAGGAAACTGGCACATACTCATGAATATACAACTATAACAACTCCTCTTGATCTTTCTATAGAAGCACTAAAAACTGAGACAGAAAACAGTTTAAAGGACTTTTCTTGTCAATGAAACAATGGCCTTTTGTTATTTTATTTTCATGAAATTGGGACAACATAGTGTTGTTGCTTTGATATGGACCTTAGCAATGTCCTTTTTCTATATGCTTTGTTATCCCACTTATGATTACTCCATTTCCTTTGTCAAGACAACTTTAAACTCTGTCAAGCTTGTATTATGCAATGTATCCTTGACTGTACATGCAAGGCCTTTTGATGACTATTCTTTCCACTGTCAATGTGCAACTCTACATGACTGTCATGATTCTCGTATTGATGTTTTCTAGATGTTAATTAGATTTCTACTTCATTGATATTTTGATGCCCTCTTGTAAGGAATGCCTGCATCACATTTCTTAATAGCATAACAAGAAGGAATTATAGAAAATTTCTTATGTGAAACCATGACGTACAAGACTGATTTGCAAACTACTTGAGCATATTAAGAGCCATTATTCATTTTTGTTTTCTCTCCTCATTATACTTGCATTTGACTACCATAAATGATCAATGCTTGAGGTTCACATAGATATTTTATGAGTTGTTCCTTCAAATGATGAGCAATAATATGCTTTGCTTGATCTGTTTTACCATGCTAAATTAGATTTCTTACTTCCAAGACAAAACGAATGCCATCAATGTATTTTCTTTCATATGGCTTGAAAGCTGCTACCTTAAATATTCCTTTGAATTCCTTTTATGACAGCAGTCTGAATTCATGACTGTGACTGATAAAAAGTATCATATATAAATAGATGAAAGGTATCTGCCTGATATGTCGGGCTCTACCCTTGTGGGAGCCTGTTTTTCTCCACATATCTGATGAAATGATCTTGAACATGATGAACCTGTTCCTGCACACTGAAACAAACATGTTAGAAAAATAAAAGAAGATGAAAGCTTCCATTGAATTATGTCTGTCCTCTTGATTTTTTACAATCATCTGATGAATGCTTGGTTTAATACAAGTTACATTCCTTCCTGTAGCATAGGCGTAAGGTAGAAAGTAATTCACCATTGTCTTAGAGTATAACTCTAATACCATTTTCTTAACGTCATGGAGCAATGAAGTGAGGCTACAGCTGCTTGGAGGCACGATGGCTGGAAGCACCAATGAAAGTGATTCATCATTACAGGAAATGATGAATTGCTTCTCTCCTTTGCTCTTATGTTATTTTTAGCTATGTAGCTTGTGCATTCAAATTTTGTATTCATCTTTTGATTGTCAGAAAAAACTCAGTTACTCTCACGACTTGTGCGAGATTCAATAGTTTTACAAAATGAATAAAAGCATCACTATGAAAATTTTCTCAATTTTCTTTTTTAAAATTTTGCACAAAAAAACTATGATTCATATGTAATATGATCTCAATGACGATCAATAAACACTTAATCAGCAAAACATGAAAATTTTATGTACCTATAAATGATGAACTTCATCTAGCTCTACCTGTTTGAGCTCGGAGTGAAAAAATAGGTAACACATAGCTCATAGCATGTGGATATTGTGGATAACTAAAGAGATTTTAGGAATTCTCACAAGAGATCTAAGGGAGTACAATTCTTTATCCATGACAACTCCTTTGAAGGTTTGTATTCTCATTTGCATTGCATATTTTGTTTGTTGTGGCTTATGGAGTTGGTTTCATTTCCATGATTCATCTAATCACTGATCTCTTCTTGCAGTTTTCATGAGATTTCTTCTATTTTTTATTTAAGTAATCATGGTTTATATCTGGATATATTAATAATCGAATAAGAATAAAGCATCTAGAGTAAAGAGCTACATTTGATTCTTTCAGTCACTTCAAACTCTTTATTTCCCAATAAATGGAAAATACTAACATGTTCCCTTTCAACCCTTCCAGTCCATATTAATCATGGAGATGTAATCTATAAGTATGCAAAAAAGTATCGAAGGGGAGCCAAAAAGTTATAGATTTTCATAAGGCCTATGAACCAGCTCTTGTTGTTTTTATATGAATTTTTTTTTTTTTTTTTGTATTTATAATATCTATTGGCGTCATTTGGGAACTCCTATTTTTGGGAATTCAGTAAGAGTTCTGAAACAAAGTAGGATGACATCTACTGTACAATTGAACATTTAGATGGAATTTAAAGCATGATTTTATTTAATTTTTAATTTGCTTCCTTAAGTCAGCCTCATAAAATGCCCTTTTTTGATTGTATATCAAACTACCTACTGCTTCTTTTCTTTTACTGCTACAAGTCACAATTTTAATGTTGTATGCTTGCTAAATCTCTTGTAGTTTTTTGTTCGCTGATTTCAAGGCTTACCATTTATTAGTCTATGATTTGTAGGGTTGGGAAGAAACTAAATTGAAACAAGAGCATGAGGGTGGAGGTCAACTAGAGTTAAGGTGGTAAATGCCTTGAAGCCATAGTTACATCTCTGGCAAGTTACAAAAATGTTGAAACCCATTTGAAAAAAATAACTACTAGTGAGGGTTGGATTTTGAAGAGAGGGGACCTAAAAAGTGTCAATTTACCTTAGTTGAGTTTTAGATTTATGATGAAAAATGATGAAGATTGGTTTGGTCAACTTAACATTTATTTTGGAATTGAGGTTAGTTAGATAAAAGATACCATAGATGAGGGGTCCGAGAATATTTTGGAAGACCTCCAAAGTTTTCTTCATGCACATAAATATCCTTTAAGGATAAATGATTTAGCACCTTATTTACAAGAGAAATGCTTCCATTTTAACTCAACATTGATTATTGAGATTGAAAAACATCTCACACATCTTTCATAAGCTCTCTATCAAGAAATGAAAAATGAGGAGATGCCAAAAAAATGAAGGATACACTAGAATAAATAGTTATAGTGGAAAGGGAACTTTTCTTAGGAAGGCTTTTAGTTGCTCTCAATTTTCATTCAACTTCCCTTCCACTAGTTCTTGGCTTGTCTCAACTCTAGTTTGTCGAGAACAAAGCTTTAGTTTCAGGGAAAGGATCTTCAAATTTCAAATATTCTAGCACTAATTTTGATTACCTTCTTCTAGATAGTTCGAGAAGACAAATACTAATAAGAGGGGTTGGTTTGAAGCCTGAATCATAGGATAAAACTAACAACACCAAATTAAATAAACTGAGAAGAACTATGCACAATCTTTGTATCAGAGCTCATAGCATGTGTATATTGTGGATAATTGAAGAGCTTTTAGGCATTCTCACAAGATATCTAAGGGAGGACGATTCTTTATCCATGAAAAATCCTTTGAAGGCATGTATTCTCATTTGCATTGCATATTTTATTTGTTGTGGCTTATGGATTTGGTTTCATTTCCATGATTCATCTAATCACTGATCTCTTTTTATAGTTTTCATGAGATTTCTTCTAGTTCTGATTTAAGTCATCATGGTTTATATCTCGATATATTAATAACCAAATTAGAATAAAGCATCTAGAGTAAAGAGCTACATTTGATTCTTTCAGTCACTTCAAACTCTTTATTTCCCAATAAATGGAAATGACTAACATGTGCACTTTCAACCCTTCCAGTCCATATTAATCATGGAGATGTAATCTGTAAGTATGCAGAAAAGTATCAAAGGGGTGCCAAAAAGTTAGAGATTTTCATAGGGCCTATGAATCAACTCTTATTTTTATATGAAAATATTGTTGTTTTTTTTTATATTTATAATATCTATTGGCATCATTTTGGAACTCCTATTTTTGGGAATTTAGTAAGAGTTCTCAAAGAAAGTAGGATGACATCTACTATACAACTAAACTACTATTCCACTACACTGTAAATGTTAAACCCCTACCATCCCTGCACTCCTTTTATTGTACTCTACATGGTTGATATAAGAGGAGCCACTTTTCACTTTATTATTGTTCATCCTTTTCCTTTACGTGCTACTCTATTTTTTATATTCAACTTCAAAAGTGATTTGCATGCCCCCTCAGAACATGGAAGCTAATTTTAAGAGTTCAAATTCTGAAATTTGTATAGACAACTTAATCTACATGTCCCTTAATATCATTTTTATAGATAAAAGTAAGTTCTCCTTTGAACTATGAAATTTGATAGTGGAAACTTTGAAAAGAAATGATCACTTTTAACATCTCATAATAGAAAAGAAAATAATAAACAAACCTTGATTCCATGTTCTCTATATAAATCCTTAACTTTTGCAACACAAAATGGATCTGCTTTTCCATAATTAGCCTAAAAAAGAACATAATCACTGTTATTCAACAAGCAGCTAGTAAAATTATTAAAAAGAATTGATCATATGGATCATATGGCCTAACCATGTATAGATTTGAAAAGTAAAATTAATTGAAACGATGGAAATTGACTTACCATAAGATTCTACACAAATTTTGTTCGATATGGAAAAATGGGAAGAGGTTGCAATCCAAAATCAGGCATTGCGCTTTACTTCTCCATTTTGGTGGGCTACCTTGAAAATAAGGTTTTGACTCACTGCTCCATTTAGGTGGGCTACAAGTTTTGACTCACTGCTACATTTTGGCGGGCTACATTGAAAATAAGGTCTTCACGAAGGTTTTAGAGTATGTTTATTAAAATGAAAATTATGCTTATAAAAACAAATTTGGTCCTTTTTCCTCTTAGATTATTTGGTTGCTTCTTATTTTTTGTTTTTTCTCTTCCTTTTGCTTATGTTTTTATTTTTCAAGGTTTTTAGGTTTTAGTTTTTTACGTTCTCTCATGGTTTTCATTAATTTTTATAATTTGGTGGTTTTTTTGTCAATTTAGAAGAAACTTTGGTGTTCATATGATGACTCCACAAAACAAAATATTTATTCCACAAAAAGTATTTATTAGTAATTTTGATTGTAATATTTTATTATTAATTATGGTGTGCTACAATTGAAAATAAGGTCTTGACAAAGGTTTTAGAGTATGTTTATTAAAATGAAAATTATGGCCAAGATTTTAATAATGAGCACATTTATTTAGTCATTTTTATTTGTATGATATTAGTCATTTTTATTTGTTTGATATTAGTCATTTATTTAGTCATTTAGTTGTGATTTTACTCGACGACCAAATTAGTCACTTATAAATGACCAAATTAGTCATTTATTTTCAAAATACTACTAGTGTTAGTGACGTGACTAAATTTTTTTGTTGTGTGGTCATTTATTTTCCAAATTCTACTAGTGTAGACAGATGCCAAGATCAATGTTGGAGGATTGATGCACCAAAAAGTGGTGGGCTAGGGATAGCTATGATGCCGGTGGCTATCACGAAGACAACTATGAAAAAGATTAATGAGCAAGTGGGAGGATAACAAATGAATTTAACGTTGAAAAATAATTAATTCATGAGAAAGGAATATTTGGCCAAGTGGAGGATAAATAATTCATTCAAATTATTTATTTGAGAAAAAGGACAAGTGGAGATTTAATTAAAATAATTTGCATAATTATTTTAATTAAATGAGAAGAAATGTGAAAAGTGGCATTAAATAATCAAATTGATTTGATTATTTAATACAAGAGACACATGGAGGACAATTAAATAATTTTGACAATTATTTAAGAATGGATGAATCAAAAGGGGGAGTGAATAGTTAAATAATTAGTAATAATTATTTAGCCATAGATGAAAGATGATGTAAGCAAATAATTAAATAAATAATAATTCATTTAATTATTAAAGAAAGGGAGATATTAGCGACACAATTAATTTATTTAATTGATCAGGATAAAATAAAGATTAGAAATTGAATTAATTAAATAATTAAAATCATTTAATTATCGAAGGACGACGACCAAGAAAAATGATGCTCGCAAACTTAGGACATTTTTCAACACTTGTCTATAGTAGAAATTGTGTAGTCATTGCTTGGTAAGAAATTTTTATGCCTAATAACCATTGTACCATATACCGAATGAACAAATATTTAATTGTACTCAAGGTGAGTTCTTTTTCTTCAAGGGTCACACTAGTCATCTCTATTATCTCTTGATCATTAATAGTCTTCCATTTTAGAACTGGTCCGAAGAAACATAAACTAGTCACATCCCTTTTAGCCTCTTTGGTTATCAAGTGTGTTTCATCAATCCAAATAGATTCACCATGAAGCTTGCTTAATTACATTAGTGTATACTTCTTGTTGAATTCAAACAAAGGTAATTTTTTCCATACATCCAGTTTCTTTTCAACTAAGACTTTGTATGTGTCATGATTTTCTTCCAATTCTTTCTTCCACAAAATGCTTACTCTAATCGGTGAGATTTCCTCAATTTTTCCATAGATCATGTATACATGAATGTCGTTAGTTGGTAATACTCTAGGAGGAATGCTATAAAATGCACTCGTCAAATCTTCTGACAGATTTTTTTAGAGAATACTTCCTTAATTTGATTTGTAATTTTTCTATAACATTCACTACCTTCAAATTATCCATTGCATAGAAATGAAAATTGTAGAAAATAATTGTTCAAGCAGAATACCTCTATAATTTTCTCCAACAAAAAATAGGGTTTTGATTGTTTGGTTTCCAAAGCACCCCTCGAGTCCACTTCCTTTTTCACAAATTATTTTCATCGAATTTTTTTTCCTTATCATATCTGATTTTATCTGTTTCATCCCAATTTTTTTCACGATAAATGCTTCAAATTACAAGTAGATTACCTCAAAATTAGTGTATGTACTTCCATCCTTTCAAATTTTGTAGACTTCATTCTTCACACATGTGTGTCTAAAAATTCCTTTTGCATGAAATCTTGAATTCATAACCTTAATAAATACACTTTAGTCATGATATGACATCATATATTGAAGAGGGGCTTATTAAGTTTTCTAAGTATTACTCCCCCTTAGCCACTGTCCGGATTAAATTTTTACAAGAATATATGCACTAGAGAATGGTACAGATAAAAATTATTATTCTAATTTTCGTTGCTCATATTCTCCTTCCTTTCTTCAAATTCTTTTCATTCCCTTTCTAACTTCTCTTGAATCAATGATCAATTCATTTCTCTTTACCAAATAATCATTTTTCATGCTTTTGTTCCTGCGGTATCTGGTAAAGTGTTCTTATTTGTTGCAATCATAACACACAATATTCTTCCATCCAAATTTTCTTTTACTCTTTCTATATCTGCACTAATTAGCCTTGTGTCCAAATAAATTACAGTGATAATAGTATCCATTAAATGAAAAAGAAAATATAACTACAAACAAGAATGAAGAAATTGAAATGAACACAACACCACAAAACACATCAACACCATATTTTTACATGGAAAACCCAAAATGGGAAAAACCACACAATGAGGATTAGATCATAAGATATTATATTTGGATGTAGTATATTATAGGGATCACTGCCATGACTCATTATCCTTGAAAGGCTCACAACCAGAATGAAAAATGATACGACTTACCACCAAGGTACAAAAATATATGGCTCACTGCCAAAAGTATGAACTAATGAAATAAACTTTCTGTGTGTTGAGTTCAATTCCAATGAGGCACTGTATATGAAGTATTGTCTTGCTTAGTAGTCACATGAACATTCTGCTCCGATCCTTAACTTCTCCCACTATACAACACTTGCATCTGGTAAATCATTTAAGCTTGCATACTTAGTTATTTTTCATTCTTCTTTACTCTCTATCTCTCTATATTCTCTTTTAAAACTCAAAAATGTCTCATATATATATACAAGTATATTTCATAAATCAATTAGGTTACCCTAATTAGATGTAGATAAACCAATCAAAATATATCTCTTTTTGACACCATATAAGATTTAAACATGTTTTTATCCATGTATTGCACAATGTCAAGTCAGCATAGATCTACAAAAGATTCAACTAACATTTGCAAGGTATAATTATTCTTCTTAATGCATGTCATATATTAGGTCAGCTAAGAATAGGACCTAATCATAAAAATCCAAACCAACACACGCTTCTCAACCAAAAACACCTTCTAGATCCAATATTGCTTTAGTTTCTCCTCACATTAACATCAAAGAGACTACCATTAGAACCACAACATTAGATCATTCTTCTTGATGAAATGCAGTCTCCCACATTGGTATACTAAATAGAAAAGTGATTGAAGTATACAAAGTGTAACCCTATCATTGATAACTTCCTTTTCACAACACAAAACTTCTCAATATCTTGAATGTAATTGTATGAATGAGTCATAGTAATTTGATTAAGAGAGCAGATTCGTATCTCCACTTGGAGTGAATTCTAGACTCAAAACCAATGCACTTTGATAGATCAACTTCCAGTAGATATGGTATTGTACACCAAGTATGCTTCCTACAATGTTGAAATCAATGACGACACTGGAGCAGCCAAATCAACCTATATAAAATTCATGCTCATGTTGCTAGGTTCCCATATTTCCAACAGCGGTCAGGCAGAGCATAGGTGATAGAGGTGGTGGAGGGTTGGATCTAGGTTCCCACACCATTAGAAGATTCAACGCCTGACACTTTAGAGCTGATTGTGGACGAAACTAAGGGCTTCAACAAGTTTTGACCAATAGGAGTGGTGGTCATCAGAATTGACAAAAGCCTGATGAAAGCCTACTATCAGTAGACTTTGTTTGCATAATCAGAAAATAGTATATATGTTTTTAAAAATAATGTCGACAACAAAATAGCTTTGCATATTTAAAAAAAAACTGAATTTTTTTTAATCCACTAGAAAAATACTTCCCTCACAACTATTAAAGTATTATGCCCAATAAAAATATTTTTTGAAAGTTTTCCCAAGAAAATTATTTTATCCCAAATAAAATTTTTATAGCCTAAATATTTTTAAAAAACCATAGAACATAAAAAATATATATTTTTTTTTTTATTCTGTGAAATCATATCGTATTTAAGGGCCCATACAACTTGCATAGATAAAAAATGTTTTCCTAAATCAATTGACACCGAATATAGGTATATTTTATATCAATGTTTGTCTCTTGCGACTTCTAAATATGATGGTGAGGTTTGTTTGGGTTGAAAATGCACTCGAAGCTCTGCTACCTCTAGATATTGAATTTCTTCAAACCCTCATAACTTATGAAAAAAAGGTCATATTTAGGCAAAACAACAGTTGATCTTGAATTTCTCAGCTACCCAACATTCAAAATTTGAGCTCAAATTTCCTCCAACACAAGCCAAAAGTTACCTGCCATGAAAACCCACATATGAGAAACCCTCAAATCTTATATTTTTTTTAAGTTTTTTTATGATTCCTAGGTTCACCATATGGTGCAAAGGAGAGCATACTCGACCTTACTAAAAATAACATAGATATCTCACTAGAAATAGCTCAACCTTCAAATATGAGAATGGTTTTTAAGGCTTGGCTCTGATACCGTGAAAGAGTTGAAGATTAGGTCAACACCCAAGACCGCTTGCAAAAATAACGAAAACCATCTACAAGAGAGTATGCAAGAATATGAGCTTGCTTGATATTAAGACCTACCAAAATAATGATGAGGTATGAAGTATATAACATATGTGTACAATGACCTTCCTTATATAGGCACGGTGTAAAATATGATTGAACATGATTGTGGCATGTGTCTTAACCTATGACATGTGACAACTAACAACCTAACTACCTAGGAATCATGCATTATAAGGTAGATAATATAAGTTCTAGAAAACCCAACTAAGACTTCTAGAAATAATCTTATATCCTAAGTAAACTTAATCATGTGAATAAGTCCCCTAAATCCTTAGTAAGATAAATTACTAGGTACAAGACATATATTCACACCAACAAGCAACACATTGAGGACAGTTATGAATCACACCCCGAGGGTCCATACTAGCATTGTCCATGGAAACTGTGTACTTGGGATGGCTCTCAATAGTGTTTTGTAGACCTTTAGAATCAAACCATTTCTCCTCCTCATCATTCGATATGCTCACTTATTTAATAACATCCCCAACCTCTTTCTTCCCAAAGTCATTGGGTGGCCCGCCAGATGGTTGGATCTTATCATATAAGAAAATCTAACCACCTCCTCAATTTTGTACCCTTCAAAATTAACTCAGCCAAGACCAGCTTTGGTGAAAATTTTTTCTTTTTGGTGGGGGGTTTCTAAAACCCCACCTAGTCACATTTGCTCAAACCAAGAGAAAGGGGGAAATTTTTAAGGTCACAAAGACCTTGAGTTGCTTGAGATTGGTCAAAGGTAGGAGACATAGGTGGACTATCCTCAATAAGGTTAGAGGGCGTGGAGGATTGTGTGGTAGAATTAGATGGTTTACCCAAGAAATTTGATGGGGGGGAAGTATGACTAGAAACATAAAGCTTCTTCATTTTACCTTTCTTTTTCCCTTGAGGGGTCAAATTGGTCACAACTTTCAGGGAAGTGGGGGGGGGGGGTTCCTCAATCAAGACAACTTGAATTCGCTTTGGTAGGCATAAGGAAAGATAAAATTAGTAAAGGCACATGATAAGACCTTGGTGAAGGGCAATAGGAGATTTTTTTAGGTATTTTGTATTCAAATCCATGTCACACCCCATTGTGCTAGTGCCTATTTACTTTTGCCTAGCTATGTGAAAATGCTTTAAATGTGTGTGTATGCTTTATGAATTTCAAAAATATAAATAAATGAATATTTGATTCAAATGAAGTTATGAAATTATTTTATTTATGAAATATAAGTAATGCAAAGGTTGTAATTGATTAAGCTAACTATGTTTTTTATGTACTAAGTTGGATGCAGGAATTGATTCAATCCTCCAAAGAAAGGGGAAGTATCACTCAAGAGAGGAGTATTGGTCAGATAACCCCAAAATGATTCTAATTGAGATTTCACACACTCACTTCTAATTTTATTCAAGTCTAGTCAATAGCCTAGGAATGGTAAGTTACCTTAGTTTTGTTTGTGGATGAACTAGGAGATTTTATGGTTTTTTTAAGTGCATTCTCATTTTAGTAAAATGTTTGAGTTTCTATTAGTTGTTAGTTCTTCTTAATGTGTTTAAATTTGATTGATGTGATATATACATTGAATGTGTATACGTATACATGTACATGTCTACAATGAACTCATGCCTATGAGTAAGTACATACATGAGTATACATTGATAGACATATCTATGTATGCTTATGGATGGAATACCCATATAAATGGGAATGTCAAACAAACAAGTATATATATATATATATAAAGTATATATATACACATACATATATATATATGTATACTTAATATATTTATACAATGTCAATCAATGTTGTTGAATTATATGTAAGGATGTAATGTTAAATAAATATCCAATATATATATGTATATATATATATACATGTATATATATATTGATATACGTGTATGTATTGACATAATTGGAACATCCATATGAGTGCATTAGTACATATCTAAATACACATATTTATATATGTATATATATTTAAACATGTGCTATTATTATATGAATAAATATATGTATATGCATTCGAATATTGAAATATACATAATATAATCCTATAAGTTGACATATATATATAATATGTAAATGTTATTATTATATATATGTATATTATATATATATATATATATATATATATTATAAATATAAATATAGATAGCATTGTTATATATATTGGAAGTGTTGTTTATATAGTAAAGTGCATGGAATAAGTGAAACACATTTCATTCATATTTGAAATGAAGTGCATGAAACTATATGCAAATGTTAGAAGATTAGGAACTACTATTAATAAATGGGTAGCACTATAATATGTGTGCATTGATATAAACTAAGTTTATACGTGATATTTAAATGTTGGCCAAGTCGACATAGGAAGTATACCAATCTGCAACGTATAAATAAACTTTGACTAAGTCTTTGAAATTTTATAGAGACCAAATTAATAGGGAACATGGTGTTTTGGTGGTGCCAAACTAAGAAACCATGAACTATGTAGGAGTCTTTACCTACAATATGAATTAAAAATGTGACGCAATGAGAATGTATGAAATGGTCAAAACATGGAGCTGGCCAAATGAGTCGATCTATAGGAAACCATTACCTTGCATTTCGACTAATCATTTTTGTTGTCCAGTAAATTAAGTAGACTCATTCTTTTGTTGTGTATGTGTTTCTTGTACGTTGTTTCTAGCTGCCACCTTTTGTTAACTTTGTTGAGTCGAGCTATGATATGTCAATTTTGTTACCTTGTTTCTAGCTTTTTCATTGCTCATGTTTTTGTATAAATAGATGAGACTTTCACCTTATTTGGGACACATTCTTGCTATAATAATTCTATTTTTTCTGAGTGTTGTTCTATTGTAAAATTGATTTGTGAGGTTGAGAGATTTTTGGTGTGAGTTTAGTGAAGTTTAAGAGAGTTATCTTTGTGGGATTTGGTCAAGAGAGGAATTTGTAAACTATCTAGTGGAGGTTGTGCTAAGGTAAATGATTTTTAAATTGGAGCTATTTTATTATAGGCATGTTAGTTCTCTAACTTTCTATTTTATTTTAAGTTGAAAGGATTTCTTATTTTTCTTATGTGTGTTGATTGAATTGATTAGAAATTGGAAAAGTATTGACTTTTTTTAGCTATACCTGTATAAGGGAATTATCTTAGCATACTACATATGTAGGAATGAATGATTGTGTGCTTTACTATAGGCTATGTTAAGTCATTCTTAAATAGTCATAGTTGTTTATAAGGGAGTTGGTGGAAATTGTTTAATATTTCTGTTTAAGTTACCCTAGTGTAATATTAAATAAGAGGGAATGGGTTGTTCCTTTGGTTAAAGATTTCCCAATGAAGCGAATTTCCTATTCATAGGATATGTGTGGTCTTTGAAAATTGACCTAGGGAGGTGTGTGAATTAAAATGACTCTCACTCAAAGTAATTGGGTGATGAATTCTTTGGCCAAAGTAGTGTAAGTTGTCACTATTTGCACTATCGATTCACTGTGATCCAGTTATACATTCTAGTCTTGGATTTTCATACTTGTAGGTGGAAGTTACCCTATGATTAAGTTCTAGTTTTTAGAAAAAAACACTAAGCTTGGGAGTGGCTAGTATTATGAGGTTATCCAACCAATCTCTTCATCAAAGGGTAGGGCCATCTTACCTAATAGGTAGATGTGTGGGGACTGTAGTGAATCTATGGTTGGTGGAAAAGTCCTTGATTGATGCTTCTCCTCATCAGTTGGTAGCCAACGATTTGAAGGTTGTGGAAAACTTGGACCATATGTATTTATAATGCTAAAGTCTCAAAAGAGCTATGTATGTACTTCGTATCCACTTGTATGAAGATGTAAACATGAATGATGTACTAGAGTTTATTCTATATGAAATCAATATTATGGAAAGATTTTGTTAAATTAAAATTGAATGTAATGGAGGTTTGAAATAGTGTTTATTTCTTATGTGCATGTAATTTAAATTTTAGAAAATAAAAATTTATTGCTATGTGAATTGTAAATTTTTGTAGGGGATTCTCTCTTGCACTTCTAGGGTTTTTAACCTAAAAGGAGAAAGGTATCCCACAAAAAATTGGAGGCTCACTAAATACTAATTCTAGTATGATTGAAATATATCTAGATGTAATGTTCTAAATGCAAAGAACTAATAAAAGATAATGAATATGAATGCAAAACCTAAGAAATATAAGATTTTTGAAAACACATTATGATATGCAAAATGATGGATTAAATGCAATAAAGAATAAGATAAAGATGATAAATAGGAATTGTGCCATTGGAGACTAATGAAGAACATAATGAAGATTGAAAAGGTTCTTTAAATTTTTGAAAATCTAATTTTCTGACCAACTGGGACACTTACACCAAGTTGGGCAACTTAGTCCTAGATTAAGAAAATTGCCTAGGAACCCATTTTTATCAAATGGGTATCTGGAGCTGCAAAAACCTCTGTCAGAAAAGTGTAGTGGGACTAATTCATCACTGTTGGTGACTTATTCCACTTGGATTTTTTGAAAATCTAAAAGTGGAAACAAAAGCCCTCATTCTGCTCTTTCTATTCCTCCAAGTGTCTAGTTTTGAAACTACTAAATTTGGGCCTATAAGTGTCTTTTTGTGTAGATTTCAACCTTTCCAAAAGGGAAATGACTCCAAAAAGTTTGAAACCTATTCTTCAATCATGTACAATCCATCTTAGCACCTAAATCTACAATCACACAAAGGAAGAGAGAGAAAATGTTGATTGTTAGGGATTGGGGGTTTTCCTTGGTCAAACCTCGTTTAGGTAATTAAACCAAAATGATGAAATAAAATAATGAAGTATGAAATATGAAATAATAAAATTAGAGACTCGCCATGATGAAGGATCTTGAATTGCTACAAAAATTGATGGAGAATCTTGCTCTTGAATGTCATAGAAGTGAACTTGAATGCTATCTTGAATGCTTAATTCTTGCTTGCTTGATTTGACATTATGAATGAATGATGAATGGTGATTGAATGAGTGATTGAATTAATTATGAATGAATGATGAATGGTGATTGAATGAGTGATTGAATTAATTATGAATGAATAATGAATTAGGGTTTAAATGTCTCCTTTTATAGAGGAGAGTTAAGTGAATGGCTAGAATAAGGATCACGATCAAGGGTCAAGATTAAATTAGAAAACAATTTAACCAAGGATGGAAATTAATTGAGAGAAGAAAGACATGGATAGATAAAGATTTGAGGTGGAAGATAAGATTGGCATAGAAAAAGAGGTGATAAGAGAAATTAAATAATAAAGATTATTTAATTTTGGTGGCCAACATAGGAGAAATAAATAAAATATTAATTTTATTTATTTCAAAAGAAAGGTGAGAAAAAATTATATAATTAAATAAATATAACATTTATTTAATTATAGAAGAAGAGGGAAAAGCTAACTTTTGAATTAAAATAATATTTAATTCTAATAGTGGGGGGAAAGGACCATTAGACTTAAATGCTTAATAAAAGTCTAGAAAAGTATGAAAGTAATTTACAATTCTTTACAACACCTTTACAAAACATACATTTTATTCAATTTGCAAGGGTCCAAGACCTAATGTGGATGTGTAAAACACCTCAAAACAGTAGAACAAGGAGATATTAAGTCCAATTTATCATCAATTATGCCCAAATCAAGCAAGGTATACATTTTTTGGTGACACACTATGTTAAGGCATAATGGTTTATTCACTTGTGGGTTAAAACTTAGGAAAAAAATTTAGTACAACATTGGGCATGTTACACATGGTATTAGAGCTACTAGATTAAACTATAGAACCTATGTTCTCGCTATGATTTCACTCCAACAATAAATGAGTATAACTTTTGGAATTCTTGTGCTAGGATGGTGTGTCTCAAGCTAACTACAAGGAAGTCAATGATCAGGAATGAGCGCTACCTACGGGCCAAGAAGGAAAAAGAAGCCCTTGTTTGTATCATAAAAGGAACCAACTATGACAACACCATTTGGATAAGTGATACAAAGAAAATTAGCCATGCCTTATCACAAATTAGTGAAGATAAGAGAAGGATGAGAGACAAAGCCAACTACAATCATTTACCTCTTGTCTCTCTAGCAAAATTAGGCTCATTATCACTTTCTAGGAATATTCCCTCAAAATGTAGTGCCAGTCCAACTATGTTGTGTAGAGATCCTTATGTTATACACATGACTGAAATCATTGTATTAGACTCAAGTGGCGAGTTTGAGGGTTATATACCTCAAAATTATGTATCAAAAGATAAATTTGAGGAATATTACCCTTTTTGGGATAGACAAGAGAAAATGAGAGATGAGAAAAAATCTAAAGGGCATACCCCGTTAAGTTATGTATCTTAGAGTGATTCTAAAGTATAATTTCCTCTTGACTAATTGAATAGTCATTCAATGTAAAACAAGGATATTGAAATACTTATGAAATAAATAAAAATCATAATTTTATCAAACTTGTGCATAAGTTATCTTCAATAAAAAGTTTATGTGGAGATATGCTCTTGTTTGATGTTTTGGAAACAAATAGTAAAATTTCTTATATCTAATTCCATGAAACCATAAAAGTGTACTTGGACTTGAAAATGGTTAGAACTCACACTAACCTTGGGGAAAGGGGTATGTACAGGATCACGGTGGGCCAAAAAGTGGCAATGAGGAAAAAAAATGTCTTTCATCGACCCAAAAATTGAAAAATACCGTGTTGACTTTTTTTAGGCTTGGGTGTCAATACACACCACCAAAGCAAACACCAATCCTAGTTTTCCATATTGGATATCTGATTTAAATCGGATATCCGATCCAAATCGGATATTTGATTTGTAAAAAGTATATATATACAAATTTATGGTTGTTTTAAAATCATTTGACAGTCAAACAACATGCGAGCATACAGTGAGGAGGTTCTTCATGTAATGGATATTTGATTTCGTGAATATCCGATTTGAAAATGTAAGATTTTAGATTTTTATTTGCTTTGATTTAATTTTGAATTAGATTTGGATAATTTCAATTAGTTTTTTGTGGATTTTTTTTGAAAATAGGGTTTTTGATTGAATTTTTATGAAAAAATTGAGTTTAGAATGGATTTTGATAAACTAAAATGAATGATTTTTTAATGGATTTTGATTTAAAAAGAATGTTGCTTATCTATTTGTATTAAAAATTAGAGAATTTTATAGATTTTTGTTAAAAAGTAGGGCTTTTTTTAATTTAAAAAAAAAAACTAGGGTATTTTTATAATATTTTCATTCATATTGTCTAATTTTAATTAGAATAATTATTTTTTAACTTTAATTAGGAATTATGGCTGCTGAGAATGAGAATGCACAAATTCCACCAGTTGAGAATGAAAATCCACCAGCTGAGAATCAAAATGCAGAAATGCCAAATGCTTGACCACCTCCGCAACCATCAATTGAAGACTTAATTGGTGAAAAATTGGATCAATTGAGGGGCATTTGTGATGTTTATAAGAAAATCCCTCGATTATCCCGTATGCCAACCACATTGACAGAAATAATTACAAATGTAGAAACCCTCTCCACCCAACATAATGTCTTTCATTCGTGGCGAGAAACCATGAGGGAATATTATGCATGTGGATTGTCTTATGATGATGTGAAAAATCTAAAAAATAACAAAATCCCAAATAGCCTCTTTATTTATTAGTCCCCCCACTAGTTTGTGAGTTAATGTTAACAAACCAAAACTTTCTATAAAATGGTGCATGCATAAGGGTATAGTAGATAGATTTTGGGATCGTTGGTGTATGGTTTTTGATAAACCACCCGACAATAATCTTGATGTCTTTATTAAAAAAATATTCGCTGAGTTTTTGTTAGGGCATCATGTCAATTACTTTGACATTAAACCCTTCCAGGGTGTTGGTGGAGGTATGCCCCATGATTGGCGATGGGCAGTTAGAGTAGTTAGGCACCCATGTTCCCCTTCCTCCCCTTCCTCTGCTACCTCCAGTACAACATCCAAATATTACGGAGGATGCAACCAAATAGAATATCCAAGCCATTCAAAATTTGAGTGGTCTTTTGGTTTCCCATGCTTCTTTAGTAGCTCAGCCACATTCTGGTGATGTTGTCGATGGATCCAGTGTTGTTGCATCAACCTCCTTGGGTCCACATATTTGTGTGTCACATATTTGCAATACGTGCCAACAGATATGCTTGGGTCCTATTGTACAATCCACTGAGCATCAATTAGAGACTTATGATTATGACATCCAGGATGTGGAGATTATAACAGATCACACGCATGGGAGTGGAGCACACCCTACAGATTCCTCTCCTGCTAGAGAGGTGGACATTGGAATAGTTACACAGGTAACATTTAAGGTGTAAATTCATAACTTGCATTTTTTAAAAAATGAATATTAATAAGAGATAGTATCAAGTATTAATATTTATTTACATAGTCTATTTAATAGTTAATGTCTGAGGAGGAGCTCACACAAGTGACTGATAGCACCCTTACGACCATTTCATTTGGCCTCGACACACAGACAGTATGGGAATGTGCAGGATCATGATGGGCGAAAAAGTGGCAATATTATGGGTATTTGTAGGGTATGTGGCTGACGAATTTTTTTAACCTAAAATTGATGAAACAAAAAGGGTTTTAGAGGAGATTCTCAGCCTTCCACCAATATAAATTCTGATTTAATTTGAATTTAATAAATAATTATTATTCATTTTCTATTAGAATTGGGACTAAAGTCTTGATTGATAGGCTGATTGAAAGCCATCTATAACTTTCAAATGGTATCACATTTTTTGAATCCAAAACATGTGTCACATTCTATGCTTCACATACTATAGGAATAAAAAAATAAAAAATTAAATTTCATGAAGTTTTGACCAAGTTAAGGTGGTCAAACATACGAGTTTTTTATATTTTTAAAAAGTTGTAATAAAACATTCATAATTAATTATTTACTTGGAAAACAATTACAAAAAAATATGCATCACATTCGGACATGAGTCCTCTACTTATATATAAAATCTTATAAAAAAATATTATCATTTTATTATGGTTAGGGTGGTCAAACAGACAACTACTTATTATTTTCCTAAAATTTAAGAACTACTACATTGAAGTTTCAAATTTTCACCAAATAGATTTTATTTATTTTTAAATAAACCTAGTAGTTTAGAAACTACATTCAATTTTCTACAGATTCTATTCTTACTTATTTTTGAAATAATATAGATAACTTATTCAAATTTTTACATCAAGTTGCCTAACACTTATTTTTCTGAATTTTTTGCCACTTAAGGGCCTATTTTTTCCATGATGATCCTGCACATACCCGTATGTATTTTCGCACTCACTCATTTACATTTTTTTACTATATACTTGCTTGTCATTTCAATTGTCATTAATGAAATTATATATTAACTTATATGTTTATCTTATTCTCTACTTGTAGGAAACACCTAGTGTGAGCGAGGTGTGACACTCTCCAGACTATGGAGGCGCAATGTTAGATAAGGGAAAGGTAATTGAACTCAAATTTGATTGAATTAAGATTTATAAGATCTTTTATTGATTATGCTTATATTGACATAGATTGGTAGTTTCATATGTACTTGTAATTTTTATGTACAGGCGGTTGTGAGCTATACATCATTGTTGACAAGTGTCACAACACCTGAAGGAGTAGGTATTCGAACACCTGAAGGAGGAGGTGTTGAAACACCTCAAGGAGGAGGTGTTAAAACACCTAAAGGAGATAAAGAAAAATATCAGCCTAAAGAGGCATGTGTTTATTTTATTTTGTGCTTGGTAAATATGTTCTTATTACTGAAAATTCTATGCTAACTTGGATCAATTTTATGTTTTTGTTCACATATATAGATTGACGTTACAAAAGTTGGTTTGGTTGGTTCTTTGAGAGGGGTATATTCTAGGACTTCTGACCCTTCGAAGAGATGCATATTTTAGGTAATCAAGATTTCAATTTTAGAGTTCAATTATAATTCAATGTATATTGATTTTTATAATAATTATTTGATTTTAAATTACATCATATAAATAATCTCAATTGTGGTTTGAATTTTTCTTGTGCAACTACCTTTAGAGCGAACAAGCACTTCAAAGAGGATCCATTTTGATGATCTACCAGTAGTTTAGGATGAGATAGACATTTTGGCATGTAAATTTTGAATAGATACCGAGATGGCATATGCCACATATTGTAAAAGTTTGTTTGAGTTGGCATTGATGCCATTTTTGTATATGGACATACACTTGATTATTGGATAATTTGATAAATAGAAGTTGACAATCGAAATTTAATTTCCTCCTAATGTGCATGATTAAACTCTTTGAAAATTTAATCAAGTGAGCAATGGTTAAATATCGATGTACAATAGCATAAAAATAATGGTTAAATATTATGTAGTTTATATTCATATTGCTGATTACATTGCATTGCACATCTTTCAAACTCAAAGCATTACTTCACATTGCATAAGTAACAAATAGATGTTGATAGATGAAAAAATTTCAATAACATTATAGTTTTTACAAATTCAACCTAAGCAGTTATGCAATTACTTCACATTACATAACTAATAACTGGGAGTAGCTATCAATTGCATTATCTTGTCATGGAATTCTATGAGACAACGTTTCTTTAAGGAAACTTGGCACAAAACTCACAAAAAATGAAAAGAAAGCACTCAAACAAATTTTAAAGGGGTCTCAATCCTATTGCCCCCTCATTCCACACACTATGCAGCCATTTACTTGCAGTGTAGGGGCCGAACAATGGAGAAAACATGTATATATATATACAGCCTAGAAGCATGAATTATGATTAGAATATCACATATCATATAAAAAAAACATCACTATAAACTTGAATGTCATTTAAAACATGCATGATAATTATTCATCGTTGAAACTTTAATTGTGGTAGCTTGATATATAGAGTCGATTGATGCCAACGTTCAATTTGTATGATATTGAAAAAAGAAGTCACTGAGTAGAGTTATCAACATTCTTCATAAATCATAAGAATTCTTTTAGTACACTAGCCATTTTGATGTCTTCTTGCAGTCTCAAAAATTATTTTGTATCATTGTTACATTGGTCTTCAGAGTGATTGCACGTTTGAAGTGTATAAACACATACCTTTTTGTAATATCAATGATACTTTTTGAATCTTCCATGCATTGCTAATGTAAAAGCAAAGGTCTTTTTCCTAATCTGTATGCAACCATGCTTTTGACATTGTCAAAAAGAGAAAAACTTCCCTAATGATGCAAAGGCATGGCCAATCAATTCTAACTCTCCACATGAGAGAAGAGAGATGTTGGAGAGTACATCAAGTTAGTGAGAACCAACGTGTAATGTGTTTTATTTTGTAGTACTCCTCTGTTTCTCTACATATGTGTGATAAATTCTTAGTTCAATGATGCTGAACAATTTTTGAAAAAAGAAAGTTGTGTCATGGTCCGCATTTAATCCAACAAGCAAAAATAAAAGCTCAGCCTCTTGGAATGAAAATTATTGTTTGTAAAAAAAATGAATAAGAATGAGGTATTTAAGGTGTTTGAAGTTATTTAGAGCCCACTTTTAGGGTGCAAGGCTTAAAAATTCATTTTAAATGCACTCAAACAAACTTTAAAGGGGTCTCAAACCTATTGACCCCTCATTCCACACGCTATGCAGCAATTTACTTGTGGTGTAGGGGTCGAACAATGGAGAAAACATGTAAAAATTATATGTGTGTGTGTGTGTGTGTGCAGCCTAGAAGCATGAATTACAATTAGAATATCACATAACATCATATAAACAAAAAAACCACCATAAACTTGAATGTCATTTAAAACATGCATGATAAATATTCATCGTTGAAACTTAAATTGTGGTAGCTTGATATATAGAGTCTATTGATGCCAGGGTTCAATTTGTATGATATTGAAAAAAGAAGACAATTGAGTAGAGTTATCAACATTCTTGAAAAATTATAAGAATTTTTTTAGTGAACTAGCCATTTTGATGTCTTCTTGCAGTCTCAAACGTTATTTTGTATCATTATTACATTGGTCTTGAGAGTGGTAGCCAAATATAGGTCCACAATACAAAACCTAGTTTACCTATGCTGTGTAACAGTGGCATAGGAAGATTTTTCTTTGAAAGAAAAAATGGAAGCTCAACCTCTTGGAATGAAAATGATTGTTTGTAAAACAAATGAATAAGAATGAGGTAGTTAAGGTGTTTGAAGTGATTTAGAGGTCGCTTTTAGAGAAGAGAGATGTTGGAGAGTACATCAAGTTAGTGAGAACCGAAGTGTAATGTGTTTTAGTTTGTAGTACTCATATGTTTCTTTGTAGATGTTGGAAAAATTCTTAGTTCAATAATGCTGAACAATTTTTGAAAAAAGAAAGTTGTGTCATGGTCCACTTTCAATCCAACAAGCAAAAATGAAAGCTTAGCCTCTTGGAATGAAAATGCTTGTTTGCAAAACAAATGAATAAGAATGAGGTAGTTAAGGTGTTTGAATTTATTTAGAGGTCACTTTTAGGGTGGAAGGCTTAAAAATCCATTTTAAATGCACAAAAAAGAATGAAATTACTTCAAACCAAGTTTGTGAAGAAGTTAACTCTGCTGCCCACTAGTTTCCCTTAAGAGTCCAAAGCGCTAAAAGGCAACAATCTTTGAATTTGGGCTATTTCTCAAAGACCGTGATGCTTACAGACTCTCCGTCCAAGGCTATGTGATCGTGTTGGGACTATCTACAAAAAATTCTCTCAGTTTTTTCTATCTCAGAAGTATTTTCCTGTGGTGATGACTTTTTAGTTGAGGGAAAAGTAGCAAGATGCAAGCAGTGTAAAGTTGCAAAGTGGTGCAACTTTGATTCCGCAACTCATACGACCAAATGGACTATTCCAACATGCCCGTATGGGTATGTTTACGCTAGGGATGGTCCTCTTTTGCACCCAAATACACCGAAACACTTTGATCTACATTGGATCGGCAATTTCCCTTAAGATTCCAAAGTGCTAAAAGGAAATAGTCTTTGAATTGATATTTCTTGGAGACCGTGATGCTTATAGACTCTTTTTCTGAGGCTCTGGGATCATGTTGGGACTATCTACAAAAAAATATCTCGATTTTTGCTATGTTGGAGGCATTTTCCTGTGGTGATGACTTTTCAATGGAGGGAAAAGTTGTCAGATGCAAGCAATGTAAAGTTGTAAAGTGGTGCAACTTTCATTCTGCAACTCGTACGACTAAATGAACTATTCCAACATGTCTGGATGGGTACGTTTACACTAGGGATGGTCCTATTTTACACCCAAATATGCCAAATCACTCTGAGCTACATTGGACCGACGATTTCCCTTAAGAGTCCAAAGTAATAAAAGGAAGCAATCTTTGAAGGGCTATTTCTCGAAGACCGTGATGCTAACAGACTCTTTGTCTAAGGATATGGGATTATGTTGGAACCATCTACAAAAACCTCTCTTGGTTTTTGCTATCTTGAAGGTGTTTTCATTCAGTGACGACTTTTCAGTGGAGGGAAAAGTTGTCAGATGCACAAAGTGTAAAGTTGCAAAGTGGTGAAAATTTCATTTCTGTAACTCGTACGACCAAACAAATTGTTCCAACACATCCAAATGGGTATGTTTACGGTAGGGATTGTCCTCTTTTGCACCCAAATTTTCTGAATCACTCTGAGCTACATTGGACCAGCGATTTCCCTTAAGAGTCCAAAGTGCTAAAAGGAAACAATCTTTGAAGGGCTATTTATCAGAGATTGTGATGCTTACAAACTCTCTGTCTGAGGCTATGGGATCGTGTTGGGACCATCTAAAAAAGACTCTTTCAGTTTTTGCTATCTTGGAGGAATTTTCCTATGGTGATGACTTTTCAGTGGAGGGAAAAGTTGCCAGATGCAAGCAGTGTAAAGTTGCAAAGTGGCGCAACTTTCATTCTGTAACTCGTACGACCAAATAGACTTTTCCAACACATCCAAATGGGTATATTTATGCTAGGTATGGTCCTCTTTTGCACCCAAATATGCCAAATCACTCTGAGCTACATTGGACTGACAATTTCCCTTAAGAGTCCAAAGTGCTAAAAGGTAGTAATCTTTGAAGGGCTATTTCTCGGAAACCATGAGGCTTACAGAATCTTCGTCTGAGGCTATGGGATCGTGTTGGAACCATCTACAAAAATATCTCTCAATTTTTTCTATCTTGGAGGCGTTTTCCTGTGGTGATGACTTTTCAATGGAGGGAAAAGTTGCCAGATGCAAGTAGTGTAAAGTTACAAAGTGGTGCAACATTCATTCCGCAACTCATACGACCAAACAAACTATTACAACATGTCCATATGGGTATGTTTACGCTATGGATGGTCCTCTTTTTCACCCAAATATGCCGAATCACTTCGAGCTACATTGGACCGAAGATTTCCCTTAAGAGTCCAAAGTGCTAAAAGGCAACAATCTTTGAAGGGCTATTTCTCAGAGACCGTGAGGATTACAAACTCTCCATTTGAGGATATGGGATCATGTTGGGACCATCTAAAAAACCCTCCCTTAGTTTTTGCTATCTCAAAGGTGTTTTCATGTGGTGATGACTTTTCAATGGAGGGAAAAGTTGCTAGATGCAAGTAGTGTAAAGTTGCAAAGTGGCGTAACTTTCATTTCACAACCCCTATGACCAAATAGATTGTTCCAACACATTTGTATGGGTGTGTTTATGCTAGGGATGGTCCTCTTTTGCAACCAAATACACTGAATCACTCCGAGCTACATTGGACCAAGTGAAATTAGGTGAAAAATTGATGCAGACACAAGGGCACAATCAAAAAATATTTGCAACCTTTCTATTTGAGGCATCTAACAAGATTATTCTAACCTCTTTGGATAGTCCAAAACTCCCTTAAAACATGACAAGCAACTAAATACACATTTCCCTCTTTAACCCCCTTAAACCCTTGTAATAGTGAGAAACTAGTTTTTGTCCAATTGCGACACAATTTTCCAAAACACTAGACCAACACATGACTGATTCAAAAACCCATATCCAAGTTACACAACATATATGAGAAACAACATTGACTCCTTTGGACTAGCATTGACTTCCTATACATTCACCCTTGAAAAGGCTACTCAATTAGCCCAAAAATGCAAAGCAACATACCTTCAAACACCACACAGACCCCTGAAACCTTGGGAAGCAAATAAATTTCCAAGAAAACAAATATTCTGCAATTGGATTCCATTTGTACAGACCTGTAACCATCAAATCAAAAAACCCTTGTTTTTAGTGTAATTCTTGAGGGTTTATTGGATGTAGCACTTCCACAACCTTTCAGACTGTACCACCACCTTAGACACCTTTATTTATGCCCCAATATGCTTAGAAAACAAAGAAACTTCTGGTCTCTCAAATATTTTTGCAAACCCTAGGGTAAAAACTCTATTTTCAAGTGAAAAAAAACCCACCATTTTTAGACCTTTACCTCTTCATTTTATTTCAAAACCTAGTTCTCCATGCCTTCCACTCTTGAAATATCATTTCCTAATCCCTAACAACTCATCCCACCAATTCACATTGGCACAAAATAGGTGGGATGAGATTCAAGAAATTAAAATTGCAAAACTCTTATTCCCTTGTTCAGGAACCCGTCTAAAGAAAGTATGAGTTTTGAGGCACAAAATGAATAAAGAAACCCTTGATTAAGAAGTCAAAATAAATTCAATACATGTAATAATGTTTCTACATAAATTTTTGATACAAAAATGCTTGAATGGCTTGTGCACATGCATAAAACACAAGAAAAACAGTAAAATATGAACTAAGCAATTGAAACTTTATTGATTGAAAGAAAAAAACTCCTTCAACCAAACCTGTCTCGAGCCCTTGAAGGCCTTAAGTACATTTCTCTGCTTTGGAATCCAACTCCCAATGCCTTTAACCACCAATATTAACTAACTTTTGAAACCTTAATGACCGTTGAAGGCCAAAATACAAACATTTTTCAAATTAATATGACTCATAATGAAATGTTGCACTTTTCCACTTCTAAGTTTACTAATACCTCACTTAATGGCTTGAAATAGCATCATTACATGTTCAAAACACTATTCTTGCTTGTCCCTAAAAAAATTTACTAATTTTTCCTTCAAAGGCTACAAAGCAACAACTAGGACAAGTTGGGATCTCCATGCTTTTTTTACCCTAAAACCTAAAAAATCTTCCTAATACATGACCATTAGGACTATTAGATCTCATTAAAGAAAAAAAATCAAAATATTAACACTTTAATCATTGAAATGATCCATAATGATATTGTGGTGTAGGTGCTCCTGCACCAAAAATGGTGGTTACAACTTCTAATGTCAATGAAACGTGGGGGCAACAAGAAAAAATATGAGAATTATTTAATTGACCTATGCAATTATTTGACCAAATTAGATGTCGGCCCAGTGCTATATCATGCTCCTACAAGAACTCAAAAAAAATCTCAAAACAATGTTGGACATACTCGGACGGGTGAGATCTATCATCACTCATATAAAAAATGATACTCTCTAATTATCTTTCGATCCTCCTCTATACTATTAGGTGCATGTCTAAATGTTATGTGGACAAAAATAACAATCTGAATGGAATTGTAATACTAATATTGTACCTCATTTTGTGGTTGCAATGTGTAGTTTTCTGCAAAATCAACCATTGATATAATAGTGCCAATTGGAAAAGAGTCCTTACACATCCTAAATTTTTTATCCAACCACTGAGACCTATGACTATGCATTGCATACTTGTAGAAAAAATGTCCTTAAAATTTGAAATAAAATTAGTAACACTGCATTCTTTTGAAACCAACTCACATCTAGAATCCTCACCTCCACTCTATAAAGTATATTTGACTATCTCATATATCTTTTTCTCAACAAGCTTCTTTCCAAATTCATGTTTGAAACTCTCACGAAAACATTGAACAAACTTTGACAAGCCACCACATTGTGAGCATAACACATTTAAACAATCATTTCTATAGAAAAAGCAACCATCATCTCTAGAACATAAAAAAATATCTAGCAAGTCCCTTGATGATTTTGGAAGATGCATTGCACCACACTCCTCCAACATTTCATTAGTATGCAAAGTAGAATGGATATAGAATAATAGTTCATGGTACATTGAAAAATCCACATGGTATTTGCAACAAGCATTATGAAGTTTAAGAGGAACACAATAAAATGGCTTCAAACCTTCAAAAGTCCTTTGCGAGATTTCCATATTTGGATGTGTTTCAATAAATTTTTTGAACAACATTGTTTGGCTTGATTCCAAGAAATGTTTAGGATGTGGTGTACAGTCTTGATTTCCAATTCTTAACTTTAAAACATCCTTTGCATTGGGTGATACTCTAGAGTTATCATGCTAAAATTGTTGAATTACCTGCTTTACATTATCAGTTAGCTTCTTATCAACACGTGGAAGCCTCCTAGAAAAAGCCCATGTATCATTTTGAAGAGGATCATCTATTCTTTCTCTTCTTGCAAGTGCTCTATCCAAAGTTTTATGATTTATGTCAAAATCAATACAAGTTTGTCTCATAAAGTGAGCCCTTTTCAATTGATGGCTTACTAGGGTGGTTGTAATGACTCTTTGAGCAGCTCTCTTATCCTTTTCCTTATTATTTTTTCCAATAGACTTGAGAGAATTAAAAAGATTTTTGACAATAATAGAATTTTTTTCGGTCTTCTTGTTCACACGAATCTTTAATTTGGCTAGCAAAGGTCTCATCTTTTGTATATTTAGCAATTGTACAAAAATTTGGCATTGCTCGGTCAATGGCTTATCACTAAAATATTGGTTGAAAAGCCTTCTAGCCAACCGAAAGTTTGTGTTGACCTCTTGCCTTTAAAATTATTTATAATGTTCTCATCAAATTCAAGTAACCATTTAGGGGTTCTTGAAGGTCTTGAATTTGGAATATGTCTTTCTTCCACTCAAGGTTCTTCATTTCTCATGTAATCTGGTGAAACATAATTTACACTTAGTTCAATATTATGTTCAACATCTTCAATTCCAATATTTTCACCTTCAATTTGAATAATTTCATTCCCAATTTCAATATCATATTCAACATCTTCAAATCCAACATTTTCACCTTCAATGATTTCATTATCAATTTCAATATTTTCATTCCCAATTTGAATATCATGTTCAACATCTTCAATTCGAACATTTTTAGCTTGAACATTTTGAGTATCAATTTGAACATTTTCATTTCCAATTTCAATATCATGTTCAACATTTTCACCTTGTACATATTCAATTTCCTCTTCACTTGAAAGACCATAGGGATCAGATTCACCAATATTTAACATACCTTGTCTTCTCTTCCTATGATCTTCTTTATCTTTTTTTCTATATGCTTCAATTTATTCTTTTGTAAGCTTTCTCTTATGTTTATGCTTTTGATGACTGCTGCTCCCCATTGTACCTCATAAAAGATGTTGAAAAATCATTGTTTATGACAAATTTGAGTACAAGATGCTCCAAAAAGTTGAACTTTGTCTCTTCCTATATGAAACTATGTGTTTGTGTCTTGCAAAGCCTGGGAAAAGAATGTAGGGTCCATTGGAATGCAAAAAAATTGGCCATATGGGGTTTTGGTATGACCCACAAATTGGATATCTGATATGATTTTTTTTTAATTTTTATTTTTTTTATAATGCTCTCTAACGGTAGGATTTTAGTGCTATAAATTGGATATCCAATTTGTGCATATGTAGACCTAACGGTAATTAGGAGGTGGAGGTTGGGTAAGAGAGAGAGAGAGTGGAGGGTAGAGGGGAAGAAGGGGAGAGTTAGGGAGAGATAATTAGGAGGGGGAAGGGAGAGGGGAAGAATGAGAGAGAGAGAGTTCATTAGGAGGGGGGAGGGAGAGGGAAGGAGGGGAAGAAGTGGAGAGATAGAAATAGTTCATTAGGAGGGGAGAGGAAGAGGGAAAGAGGGGAAGAAGTGGAGAGAGAGACAGAGAGACAAAGAGAGATAGAGAGAGAGTTCATTAGGAGGGGGGAGGGAGAGGAAAAGATGGGAAGAAGTGGGAAGAGAGAGAGAGAGAGAGAGAGAGAGTTCATTAGGAGGGGAGGAGAAGAAAGAGGGGAAGAACTTGAGAGAGATAAGAGGAGGTTAAGGTAGAGGGAGTAGAGGTTTAAGGGTTAAGGGAGAGATAGAGGATTGAGTGAGAGGGCCTAAGAGAGGGAGAGGGGGTAGGATGGAGAGAGTTGAGAGAGAGAGAGAGAGAGAGAGGGAGGGGTGGGGAGAGATGAGAGGTGGGGTTGGGGTACAGGGTTTAAAGGGTTTTGGGGTTTGGGGTTATGGGTGGGGGATAGAGATGGGAAGTTTAGTGAGGGAGGGTGGGAGAGAGAGATAGAGGTAGAGGTAGAAGGTAAAGGGGTAGAGGGAGGATATAGGGTGAGTGAGAGGATGCCGAAAGTGGGAGGGGTTAGGAGGATGAGACTCGAGAGAGAGAGGGAGGGAGGGAAGGAGTGGGAGAGAGATAGAGGGTAGAGGGTTTAATGGTTTAGTGTTTAAGGGTTAATGGATTAGGGTTTAGGGTTAAAGGTAAAGGGGAGAGAGATAGAGGGAGTGAGTGAGTGAGAGAAACCTAAGAGATAGAGAGGAGGTAGGAGGGAGAGTCTTGAGAGAGAGGGAAGGAGGGAGTGGGAGAGAGATATAGGGTAGAGGGTTTAAGGGTTTAAGGGTTTAAGAGTTAAGGGTAGAGGGGTAAGGGTAGAGTGGAGAGACTTAGGGGTGAGTGAGTGAGAGAGAGACTTGAGAGAGGGAGAGGGGGTATGAGGCAGAGACTTGAGAGAGAGAGAGAGACCTGAGAGAGGGAGTGGTGCTAGGATGAAGAGACTTGAGAGAGAGAGGGGGGAGTGGGAGATAGATAGAGGGAGAAAGGGTTAAGGGTAGGGGGTTTAAGGGTTAAGGTTTATGGGTAGAGGGTAGACATATAGAGGGAGTGAGTGAGAGATAGAGAGAGACCTAAGAGAGGGAGAGGGGGTAGGAGGGAGAGACTTGAGAGAGAGAGAGAGGGTAGAGGGTATAGAGTAGATGGTTTGGGGTTTAGGGTTATGGGTAGAGGGGAGAGAGAGAGGGAGAGGGAGTGGGAGAGAGATAAAGGGTAGCGGGTAGAAGGTAGAGGGTTAAGGGTAGAGGGGACATAGAAAGGAGTGAGTGAGTGAGAGAGACCTGAGAGAAGGAGAGACGATAGGAGACTTGAGAGAGGGAGGGAGGGTGGGAGTGGGAGAGAGATAGGAGTGAGGTTAAGCATAAAGGGTAGAGGGTTTACTGAGGGTTTAGAGTTTAAGGGTTAAGGGTTTGGGTTTAGGGTTAAGGGTAGAGGGAAGATAGAAGTGAGTGAGAGATAGATACGAGAGAGGTAGGAGGAGTAGAAAGGTAGATGCCAGAAAGGAGAGAGAGAGAGGGTGAAGGGGGTAGGTGGGTTTAAAAGGTTTGGGGCTTAAGGGTTGGGGGTTGTGGGTAGAGGAGAGATAGAGAGTTGGTGGAGAGGGAGGGAGTGGGAGATAGAGGTAGAGGGGTTTAGGGTTTGAGTTTAAGGTTTAAGGGTAGAGGATGCATTAGCCAGGTGGAGAAATAGGAGTGAGTGAAGAGATACTTGAGAGAGGGAGAGGGGGTGGGAGGGAGATGAGAGAGAGAGAGAGAGAGAGAGAGAGAATTAGGAGGGGGAAGGGAGAGGGGAAGAAGGGTAGAGAGATTGAGAGAGAATTAGGAGGGGAATAATGGGAGATAGAGAGAAAGAGGGAAAGAGATAATATTTAAATATTTTATATGTTAGTAATATTAACTAGCACTTGCACCTCAACAAGGTGCAATGGTTATGCCGATAGTAGGATATACTGTGGCAATATATTGAAGGGCAAGGGAAAAAAGTGCAAGAAAATGTTAATTGATTTTCTTAAGACTAACTATTTATATAGCAAAAGTCAATTGATGATGGGATGCGAGAAGATTTGAATATGCACAAATGGAACTTTATTTAAATCGGTATGCTATGCTAAATGGTTTCAGAACATAATATTTTTTGTATAATGGAAAAAGACCTATAACTTAAAAGGTCAATTGAATTCAATAAAATTGTTGCTGGTTAATGATATACCTTGTAGCCGAATGTAACATAATGGAAAAGTGCATGTAGCGGGAAAATATTTTTACAATAAAAAAACTATTTTATGACACATGAAATATGGAATAGTTTCTTGTTGATTTTGTTGTCCTGTTGTCCACAACGGACTTACCTGAATAAAACATGTCTATTCAAGTCTCACGATCCTAGTTGCTAACAAATTTATTTGGTTGGCAAGAACTTTAGATCTTCATTTTGTCTTTATAATTGAGATGGTTTAACATCGTCAAAGTGAGGTTTGAATTTGTAGACTATCTTAGATAAGCTCATGCATATGTCTATGTGTTTTATTTTTCCTATCTTTATTAGGTTTAGAAAATAGAATAAGCATTCTAATACCCTCACTATTTACTCAACTACATGTGTTGTCTTATTGGGTAGCACATCATTTACCTTAAACCATCTTTCCATAAGCCATATAAAGTAATTTTAAATAGCCAACTATAATCTATACAACAACCTCTTTCAAATTGTTTTGTACACCAACCTATGCATATATGGCTACACTATGTATCTAAGATATTAAGAATGGTAGTTTATACAA
Source organism: Sequoia sempervirens (assembly GCA_007258455.2). Taxonomy (NCBI): domain Eukaryota; kingdom Viridiplantae; phylum Streptophyta; class Pinopsida; order Cupressales; family Cupressaceae; genus Sequoia; species Sequoia sempervirens. Next base: position 69,990 of record VDFB02078833.1, on the reverse strand, counting down.
CACTTGTTGCCCTCCCCTATCATGTAAGTTTGCTCTAATCATAACAATGTATCGGTCATGTTATTCTTGCACTATTGGAGTGTTGGATCAATGTTAATGTTAGTGCGATCAATCAAATGATATGTTACATTTAAACATGAACTAAAATTCACATAAAGCCTATGTAGACTTGAAGTATTGGTACAGGTCCTTGAGTTCATACACCATATCAATATGTTGGCATGCTTTCCTCTCATGGTTAGACATAATACTTTATCATTTTTTTTCTTGATTAGTTATCATGCAAGTATTTATGGAGGTAGTCCCACACAATAGAGTCCATAGCACCAACTACTAATTGAACAATAATCTATTGACATTTTTGAAACCATTCAATGTAGCTACCAACCCTCTAGAATATAACATAGAATTTTATGAACAAAATGCATGATGCCATGATTCATTGGGATGCCAAGCCCAAATACTATAGTGTTGGTTATATACCTCCCTCAAATTGTCTTGTGTTGCTTTAAAACATATCTTGTCATCTTTGATCTTCTATTGAGATGGTGGATGTTATATTTCTTCAAAACCATGGGCCTAAAATTTTCATAAGATAAGAAAGAGTAATATTATAAGTCAATACCAAGATAGAAAAGTTCAAAAAATAAGGGAGTGAAACTAATAGTGGTGTGGAGTTTAATATTTGATATAGAAATTGAGAAAGTGGGACCCATCACTAATTATTTAGAAAAATACAAAATGTTTAAAAAAATATATATTTTTATTAATTATTTATGTAGAAACCAAATTCTAAGGTTCAAATCTTTATCAAAATGGATGCAATTATTGTTTATTTTCAAGTACATTTCACCCAAGCTTAATCTTTATCACAACATATTTGGTAAGATATGGGACCCTACTTGGGTTATTTGTACACACAATCACAAAGATGTTCAAAGATGGGTAAACAATCAAATCCAAGTGACTAATGGTTGCATAAATACATACATAGATGAATGATATAAAAATAAAGAAAATGAATAAAATTATTTCCATATAAAGATACAATAAGAACTAAACTCATATAAATAAATACATATAAAAATAAATAAAATACAAGAAAAAAAACCACCTTCATTTAAAATTATACAATTTAATAATATAAACATTTATTAAAACATTTATTTCAAACGTACATACAAATTTCAGCATTAAAAAATAATATCACCTTTAATCTATTTCATTATTTTATCTGTGCAACTGGCACCATTTTTTATTGACTGTCAATAGAAATTAATGATAACATACTTATATTCTTCTCATTAAAATACATAACATCAAAATCAATTTGTCTACGTAATCAACAACTTTGCTCGTGAAAAGCATTCCTTAACTAAGTTGTTCTTTTGGAGAAATGACAAGGATCCACCTACATATCTCATATTAACTCCTCCACAACACAAATTAATGCCAATTAAATCACTGGCAAGACAACCATTTGGATAAAATTAGTTTTTTCGATGAATAAAAAGTTGAGAATTAAATGTGTAAATTTGTTTTCTATCAACGTATCCCAATCACACTCTTGATTCACTATCTAGATGACAAGAATTTACATAGTTAATTCCAATTGCATTTTTCCTCATCTTAATGGGACTCTAGAAGGCAGAAGAGTATTAAGGAAGCCACTGCATTTCCTGGAACACTTCAATTCAAATTTGCAGGCACCTGCCTCTGTGATGTTTGCTGAAATTTTTAATAAAGAAAGCAAGTTAAAAACAACGCTTGTTAAAGACATAGTAAAAAGAAAAATTATTTAAGGAAAAAAAATGTTTAAGAAAAAGTAAACAGACCATGTTTATCAAAGCATGTAAAGCCAATATAGTTTCTTTCAATTGAAAGAGCCCAAACATACCATCCGTTTAGACCAAAGTAAGATACCATCCATCTCAAGACCATATATTCCTGATAAGGGTTTAAGTTTACTCTTTCCACACTATAGAGCATGCTTCAACATTCTTTCCCATTAATAGAAAGGTGATTATTTCCAAAGATCATCTTTGAAAAAAATTACCATATCAAAACAAAATGCTTTCATGCAAGGACTCGACACGCATTTCCCCTCGACAGCTATTCCAAGACAAAATTTTTGTCAAGACTCAGACAAGCATGCCATTTAAATAAAACCCCACAACCCAATAAAAATATCATAAACAGTACATAAACATTTATCTAAAAAACTATACATGATTTGCACAAGATTTACAAGTTTGACTAGAAACAAATACTGGTTAATAGTAGAAAACATTTATAGATACTATTTCATTATTCAGTTCCTGCAAAAAGTTGGGATAGTTTCTTTTTTGGAAAATAAATCATGCCCGATTACAATAGACTTTATTGATGAGCACTACATTACATTATATAGTCTTCCCACCCCAAACGCTCCATCAAGCCTGTAAACCCTTAAAGCAACCCTACATATTCAATCACTTTGACCAAAAAGAGAAATAATTCTTTCCACCAACCCTATCTCCTGACCTAAATCTACTAAGTACCCCATTTTACAAAAGATGGTAACTAAAGAGATGGTTGTATTCCATCAATATAATATCCAACAACGCCATTGGTTATTACCCTTCTTTTCCTATAAACCTGTTAACAATTCTGAAAATGTATAAATCTAAGCTATTATTTCATCATAAAAAGTTAGTGTTAGTTGCTATGAGAAATCCCTAGTAAGTCCATTAGTTAGGAAAAATATTATCACAGCTAGGAAAATGGGCTTAATAACAGCCATAGTTAAAACCAACCCTCTGCTGCTGGTGCTGCTGCCAGCTGTCTCCACCAACCGGCTGGCGTTTCTCATTTTTCCTCACATACACTACAAAATCACATATAAATATATTATTCCCCTCAATTGATAAAGAAGAAAAAGAAAACCCAGATGAAAATGAAAATCCATTGTCATATCATTCCCCCAAAAAAATGGAAGAAAAACATGTAGTGGAGGAGGTTCCTGGAGAGCTGAAGTTGTTTAAAGCGATATATCTATGGAGCACACACCAATTGAGACACCCCTCACTCACCCAATCCCTCCTTCCAATCACACCTTCATTGATGGAGTGGCTACTAGAGACGTACTTCTATAGGAGGCAACTAGACTGTGGGCTCGCATATATCTACTTGATAAGAAGACCAACGAGAAGCTTCTGCTGGTGATTCATTTTCATGGCGAAGGGTTATGTGTTAGCCATGTTGATTGGAACATGTATTACTATTTCTACTTGCGCCTAGCCAGGGAATTGTAGGTGGTGGTCATGTCGGTAGATTATAGGCTAGCTCCAGAGCACCGCCTTCCTACCTATAGATTACAGGTTGGCTCCAACTTCCTATAGCCTGCCATGGCTGCCTCGTAGTAGTGGAGTGGCTTCAAACCTGGCAATAGAGCAAGGATTATACTATATCTAACAAAGCCCAACTCCCCGCCGAACAAGAGTCCTCCCTTCATGGCATTACAGGTAATTGTCCTTATTCCTTGTGCCCAAGCCCTCCCCTATGTGAGGTGCCATACTGTCTTAATGACATAGGCTCCTTTTCCTCTGACACACACCTCTTCCACATTACTCATTCCAAGAACAAAATCCATATCGTGATTTCTTGTTGACCATATCTACCTTCTTAATAAATTTCCATGCGTGAGTTAAGTATTTGAGCCACTTTAGGCCTGTAAAAGTTACTGTCCCATAGTGGAACTCAAAAGCCAAAAATCCGGTAGGGAGAGATGCTTGAAAAAAAATTCAGCATCAGACAATAAGACTTTTCCAGTGGAATTCCCACCTATCATAGCCTATCAGCTAATTAGTTATATAATATTTTATATATTAGTAATATATATATATACATTAACTAAACTATAGAAATAATATTTAAATATTATACATAATAATATAATATATTATATATTAAATTATAAACTATATTGTATATTCTAAACTAGATATATTAAAATAAACTATAAAATATTTATTGCATTTTCTAAATCATATATTATAAAGTGTATAACATTTCTTAAAATCATATATAAACCAAATCGGATATCCGATTCAAAATGGATATCCGATTTGAAACGGATATCCGATTCAAAATGGATATCCAATTTGAAATGGATATCCGATTCAATAATTGATATCCGATTCAAATACGGATATCCAATTTGAATCAAATATCCAATATTTTGACACAAAATTCATTGCCTAGGGATTAGCCTCAAGCTTGCTTTGGAATTTGGCTTGGACATGCCAATCCTAAGAAGTCAATGCAAAAAACGTGTTTAATAACTTACCTTGTTTTTCTAGACTTCGCCCATGTAGCTGATGACTTTTTTTTAGCCAAAATTGATGAAACGAAAAGGGTTTGTAGAGGCGACTTTCAACTTTCCACCAATATAAATTATTCTTTACTTTGAATTTAATAAATTATTATTATTCATTTTCTATTAGAATTACGACTAAAGTCTTGATTGATAGGCTGATTGAAAAACATCTATAACTTTCAAACAGTATGATATTTTTTGAATCCAAAACATGCACAACATTCTATGCTTCGTATACTATAGGATTAAAAAAAAAAATTTCATGAATTTTGACCAAGTTAAGGTGGTTAGACATATGAGTTTTATATTTTTAAAAAGTCGTAATAAAAAATTCATAATTAATTATTTACTTGAAAAAAATTACAAAAAATATGTTTCACATCCAGACATGAGTCCTCTACTTATATCTAAAATCTTATAAAAAAATATTATCATTTTATTGTGGTTAAGGTGGTCAGATAGACACCTACTTCTTATTTTTTCCCTGAAATTTAAGTACTACTGCATTGAAATTTCAAATTTTCACCAATAGACTTTAAAAAAAAAAAACTTAGTAGCTTAGAAACTACATTCAATTTTTCATAGATTTTATTCTTACATATTTTTGAAATAATATAGATAACTTATTCAAATTTTTATGTCAAGTTTTCCAACTCTGATTTTTCTAAATTTTTATTGCCACTTAAGGGCCTGTTTTTTCCATGATGTTCCTGCACATACCCAAAGTCAAGAAGTAGGGTAGGGGGCTAAGAATGTTGAACCCAAGTTGGATCACATTCTGGTAATGATGGATGAAACTAGGGAACAAATAGGAAATATTGAATAAGTAAGGGGTAAAGATAGTGTGGAAGAAGAAATACCAATTGAAAATGAGGAAGTACCTCATGAGGAAGAGGAAGAAGGAGAAAATTCTCAAGACCACACCAATGTTAATTGTTAGAGTTAAGGTTTTAACTTAATTATGTTAATTAAGTTACCTTTATTCCTCTCTTAAGATTTCACTTTAGTTTGCATATTGTGACATTTAATAATTATATTAATTATTAAATGTCTACCTATGAGGGTTACTTTTAGGTTTTGCATAATCTCCTTTTAAGGATTGATCCATTATATATTTTTGATTCTATTGTTCTGTTAATAAATCTTTCATAATACAGAGCTTCAAACCCTCTCTTGCTTTTTTCTCCATTCTCTTCCTTGTGATAGGTATCTCTTTGCATGTAGGTGTTCTTGGACTCTGAAGTTGGTTTTGACAACTTCTACATGGTATCATAGCTTCAAACCTGTTGTTTCCTATTCATGTTTTGAAGGATTTTTGGAGCTTCGAGGGTTTGGGTTTTTCCTTTTTGATCTAGGGCATACTCTTTTTATGGGAGCATTTTGAGCCCAAATGGACCTCGCCATTGTGTTCACAGTGGCTCAAAACCCTAGGAACGACTGTAAACTGGGTTATATTTGGTCTAGTTGATTTATGAGGAAAATTATTTTTGCCCATATAGCCCTGTACACCGTCTACACATGGATCAATATTTTTTTTTATAGGCCTAGTAAAAAAAATTCTAGGTTTTAATTTTTTCTCAGAAAATTTAAAATATTAAATAGCCTTTTTAAAAAAAAAAAAAAAGCTACACAATTTTTAGGGGGGCATTTTTTCTAAAGCTTTTGGGCACATTTAAGAGGGGAGGGTACCGCAGGTACCTGCCATGGAAAGCCTATGGGCACCACCCATACCTACCGGTGCCTAAATTTCACCGATGACCATTTGTTTTAGCCGAACGGTGGCTCTTCCAACCGCTGACGGTTCTTTCTCCTAATCGGCGGCATCACTATTTCCCTCAACCGACGACTTGTTTATTGCCAACCGATGACCTTTCTCCTGTATAGTGACATTCTTACTAGCCATTCTAGTTTTTTCAGGCCCTTTTTAACATGCATCTGATGGTTTCACAATTTTTCGACGATCTCCTATTTTTCCCGGCTCGTGCTAGTTTTTTTGGCAGATGGAATTTTTGAGAATATTTCAGGATCTGAAGGAATATTTTGTTCGTCAGTTTTTCACAGGGGACTGAATTTTTTTCCGATGGGGAGGAATACTCTGGGAATATTCTGCTAACGTCAACATGACATCAATGGTACAAATTGCTAGTTGGCACCCTTTTACCCTTCTTTGGCCTCCAGGGAGCTATTTTTTTTCTTTTTGCCATATCTGGGGCATACGATATCATTTTTTGGAAAACGAGATATTGTCGAAAAGTTAGTTCTGCCAAATTTCTAGTGATGTGGGTTTCATCACATGTTTTTTTTCTGGTGCATTCTATAGTCAGCTAAATTCAAAGGAGTTGTTTTCAGTCTCAAGCTCATAAATTTTGACCAGTTTCTCTATTTTTTGTGATCTCAATGGCGTTGGAACCGTCTTTTAGAGCTCTTTAGTTCCATCCATGCAATTTTTCTATATTTCACTCCAAGTACATTTTATTCAATTTTTTGTGTTTTCACACTTTGGTGAATTACCTAGACATATTAGCTCTTGGGAACTGCTCGTTTGCATGGGTTACTTCGTTTTTGGCTGTTCTTTATGTATTTCAATTTTTTTGTCCTTTGTGGGCATTATGATCATGATTTGTAAGAAATCTTCTATTTAAACAAACTGAGGTAAAATGCCACACTATTGTACATGCATTTTGGGGATTTTGTACATAAGGTTGTGCCATATTTTGTACTCACACTGTATTATAAAGTGCCATCCAGGGGGTTGTGCAATTCCTTTTTTTTTGCCATCACACCTTTGTTTGGTGAGTGTCCCTCCATGATAATAGTGGATCCATATGATTCCAGCCTCATGCATGTGTGCTTTGTTTTGCATACCACTTTTTTAGTTGCAAGTGATTTCTTGTGCACTTTTAGATGTTGTTTCTTCTCCTTCATGCACTACAAGGTGTTACACAACATTTCAGTAGGATCTGTCAAGCTCTCCCAGTCAGCATTATGGGGGGTATTATACTGTTCTTGCTAATGCTTCCTTGGTTTTTCCTTAGAAGGAATCTTCTATCCTCAGTTGATCAGTGTTCTTTAGACTATTGGTACTTGTGCCATTTGTATCTTTTTTCCAGGTGTTTTCCTTTGTTTTCCATCTAATTCAAGTAGTGTTGTTTGGGGCACTCATGCAGATTGTTGTCTTCTTGATCCTAATCATCCCATCTTTAGAGGAGGTTCTTCAGCACCGCATTAGTCATCTTTTGACAATTGTTTGTAACTTCTTCTTGCTTCTGTGATGATTCTTCATGCATGTTTTTTCATCTCTTTTTGGAGTAGAATTTTTCCCATGAGGTTTTCTCTATTTCTCCACTTTATAGGGATTTGGTTGTATTCGGGTATTTGATCAGGCCTAGTTGTCAGGACCTTTTGTTTGCTTTCATGCATTATAGTTACATTTGCTTTCTTGCACATGTTTGTAGCTGCACTCTTGCTCATCTTAAGGGGGGGTGTTAAAGTAAAGGTTTTAACTTAATTATGTTAATTAAGTTACCTTTATTCCTCTCTTAAGATTTCACTTTAGTTTGCATATTGTGACATTTAATAATTATATTAATTATTAAATGTCTACCTATTAGGGTTACTTTTAGGTTTTGCATGATCTCCTTTTAAGGATTGATCCATTGTATATTTTTAATTCTATTGTTCTTTTAATAAATCTTTCATATTATAGAGCTTCAAACCCTCTCTTTCTTTTTTCTCCATTCTCTTCCCTATGACAAGTATATATTTGAATGCAGGTGTTCTTGGACTCTAAAGTTGGTTTTGACAACTTCTACATTAATGAGCATGAGACCGATAAGACACAATCTCAATGAAAAATTCAAAGTAATAAGAGAAGACATGTGGCAAATGAATTATCTAGTGATATGAGAAAAAATACTCCTAAATTTGAATGAAGCACCAATGGAGATGAGGCTAAAGTTTGGTTGATACAAATGGAAAAATACTTTGAGATTAATAGAAACTATTTCGAGGTTACAAAATTTGTTTGGGGAGCTTTCTAGTTATCAAGAGAAGCTTCTAATTGGTGAATTAAAAAAATATGGAATTAGTACTTAGTTCGCTAAGGCTGAACTGGAGTGAGTTTGCTGAAATATTTTAGAAAAGATGGTTACCCCAACTTTTCTATGATCAAAAGCTCGCTGATTTTAAAAATTTAAGGCTAGGAGACTTGTTGGTGAATGAGTACTAGGAGAAATTCACCTATCTTTTGGGGTATGTACCTATGTATAAAAAATACAGGTGATTTCAAATAAAAAAATTCATCATGGGGTTGAATAACCAAATAGCTGGTGAAGTTGGTGTCCACAATCTAGAAACTATGGATCTAGTTTATGAGAAAGTAGTAAAGCATGAGCAAAATCTTAAAGCTATCTCAAATTATTGAGAATGGATTTGAATGAAGTTCAAAAGGCTTTAGGGTAATCAAACTCCAAAGAAGTTTGGTGAAGGACCAAATTCTTAGAACCAATGGGACAAAGGATCCCAAAATAATTAGAGTGAACCTAGAAGGGATAGTGGAGGAAGAAATTTCAACAAAAATACTAGCAATACTGAAGGAAATGCCAGTAATATTGATAAATATGCAAGAAGGAATGGACCAGTGAAGGGATGTTTCACATGTGGTGGGGATCATTATGCTATTAGCTATCCCAAAAATCCATCAAGATCATAGTCTCAAGAAAAAAATCTACCTCCCCAACGTGCTACTTACCAATAAAGAATACATGTTGATGTGGATAACCAACAAGCTAAGCTCTAGATCACTCCAATACAAACTCCAAGTATTTTTTTTGCTACACCTATTTCTATTCTTATTGATACTAGAGCCACAGAGTTTTTTTGTATCACCTAAAGTAGATAGTCATACTTTTAGGAAGGTTGGTTACATGGTGTAGACACTTAAATTTGACTACTTACGTTTGGTCAAATTTACCGTTTTTCATCTAAATATCCTCTTATCTATATTAATTAAGTAATATTGTTATTATTTAATTAATACCCCTAAAGTCCTCTAAATCCCTAAGGTATTTAATTAAGTAATTAAATACTTTACCCTTTACTCTTTTCCTAAAATAATTAAGTAAATAATCTATTTATTTAGTTCCTCACATGTCCCATCCTCCATAATCTACCCCTAATCCTAATCCACTTGTTAATCCCATTATCAAGGATGTGCACATCACTAATCCATGGTTAGGATGTGTCACTTCCTCCAAATTTTACAAGTAGGCATCTAATCCATTTCTTTAGCCGAATCTTCAACCTAACCCCCTCACTTGCACAACTTAGTCTCATGATTAAGTCACCTAATCCATTTTACCATTTATGGCATGTCCTTTTTTCCCCTCATTATTTATTGCTTTCTCCTTTTGGAGAAGCAACCTCCATATCCTTAAGGAATTTGTAATTCCTTTTTATTATCCCTATGCACTTAAGGAATTTTTAATTCCTTTTAGTACTCCCATGCACATTAAAAAGGAATTTTTAATTCCTTTTGTAGACATCCAAATTTGGACACTTAATTTATCCATTTGTGAGTCTACCTAGGAGTGCTAGCTTGTGTGTATGCTCTCCCCTTGCACCCCAATGTGAGCCTAGGGATTATAAATGCTTAGTATTTCCTACTTGTTAGGATGCCTACTTGGTGATTTCATCACCCCAAGGGATGACCTCAACCACGTGTATTAGCGGGGTATATAAAGGGGGGAGAACTAAAGTTGTACCCTAATCCAATCACACCATTTCTGACAGAGCACTAATACTAGGGTGATTCCTAGTTAGGTGTGAAGGGTTGGTATGAGTTTCCAATACCTCACTAGCACTCTTGATCCACACTTGTGATGGGCTGGTGTTCACGGTTGTGCCTCACAGACCCTCTTGGTGTATCAAGGACTCACCTAGTTTCCTATTCAACCTAGTTTAAGACTTGTGTTTTATCTGTGGAATGGTGTAGTTCAAGGATTGTGGATGGAACGTCGAAGCTACTCACCACATACTCCCTTAGTTTGAGATATAAATCATCATGGTGAACTCCAATAGTTCTCAAGGAGAGAGAGAAGGTGAGCCTGTGGCATCTATTGATGACCTTCTTCCATTAAATCTCTACCTATCCACCTTCTAATTATAGGGATATTCATTTGCTTGGTGTATCTTCTTGTGTGATACCAGTGAGTGTCTTTAGTCTGGAGTCAGTCTTTGCCCACTATCTTCTTATTTTTTGTCATATTTCCTTTTCCATAGTTCCTCCATTCCACGGGGGTGAATCCACCTACTCATGGAGGTGAATTTGTATTGTGGATAGGAGAATCCACCTCCAAGGGGAAATTTCACATAATTGTCTAGTCCCCCCATCTAGTTAGTTAGCCCCAATAAGTGAATCCACCTTTGAAAAAGGTGATTCTACTTTTGTGTTCCTATCCCCAATTCATACTGTCACTCTAGTTGTGTGAATCTACCTCCTATAGAGGTGATTGCATGTTTGAGTCCACACCTCCTTGTTCATACATATCCCTAGATAGGAAAATTTGAACCTTTGATAAGTGATTCCACATCTAAGACCATACCCCCTCCATTCGTACATATCCCTAGATAGGTGATTGTGTCATCTTGCTGTAGTCCAAGTCCTTCCCCATAGGTGATCCTTCTTCTTTTAGAGGTGAATTCGTCACCCTTTTCCATACAGTCGACATCCCTAATCAGTGTTTACACTCTATTCATATGCGTATACACTATCCATCCGTACACCTCAATCATCTTCTTAGGAAAATCCGCACTCTTCTTGGGTGATCTTGTTGTCTACATCAATATACTATTAAGGTCATTCCATCATAGGAGAGTTTTTTACTCTGATAGGTGTTTCTATGCTTAGGTTTTTCCACTATCTACATAATTGATTGTGCTATGTTCTTGGGTGAATTTTCTTTCCATTCTAAATCTAGAGAGTCAATGCATCCTATCACAATTAGCCTACCTATTTCTGAGTCCAAAACTATAATCCAATAATTTTCCTCTTCACATCCATGTCCAAATGATCACTTTCATCTTATCAATCTTGTCCACAATATCACGCCCTTTGAGCAAGGAGTCAGCTAAACCTATCCTTCATCCATCCAACAATCATCCCACAATGAAAAGGTATATGGAGATATATATAATGGCTTGATAAGGAGACTAGATTACTAGAAAGAAGATGTTGCTTAACAAACAAGGATGATGAGGATGTTCAAAACATATACATAGAAGTTCAAAAATGAGAAAGAGAATTAGAATATTCCATATAGGCCAAGTAAAAATACTACAAGCAACCAATTAAACTTAAAGAAGAAAACATTGCCAAGGAAGGAGATCCTAAAATGGCTAAGATAGGAGATTAATGGGATGAATAACTAGTGGTGCAAGTTGCAAAGATGCTATCTAAATTTGAAGAAATCTTCCCTAGGAAATTTACAGACTTGAAGGGCTTAAAGGAGGAAGTAGGAGTTATAAAAATAAAGTTGAAAGGAGCTGAACCGGTAAGGAAAATACCTTACCAACTAAACCCTAATATGAAGAAGAAATAGAAAAAATGTTAGAGGTTGGGATAATCAAACTCGTGGAGGATACAGAGTGGATGAGTCCCATGGTAATCCAACACAAAAAGATAAATAAGGATCTGTGTTGACTTTAGAGAACTAAATAAAGCATACATCCATGACCCTTTTCCTACACCATTCACAAAAGAAAATTTGGAGTCAGTAACAAGGAGAGAAATATACTCCTTTGCTGATGGATTTTTATGATATCGTAAAATAAGAATAAGTGAAAAAGAATAGCCTAAAAAAATATTTACAACAGAATGGGGTTCCTACATGTATATAATGATATCATTCGGCTTAAAGAATGCACCTGAGATATTCAACAGAATCATGATAAATGCTTTCAAACACTTTCTACATGACTTCCTAGAGGTATATTTAATTGATTGGATGACTTATGGATTGGTCAAAGACCACATGCAAGCACTTAGGATAATGCTCAATAGATGTAGAAGTATGTAGATTGATATAATATATATATTATAATATATTATATTATATAATATAATATAATATATTATTATAGTATATAATATAATATATTATATTATATAATATAACATATTATTATACTATATAATATAATATATTATAGACAATATATAATAGTATACAGATTAATATATAGATTAATGTATAATAATAAATTTCAATAATATTTTTATGATTTTAATATTACGGATATCCATTTTGCTTCAGAGCTTGCTATGACACCATGCACTTTCTACCTGATCTTAGAAAAAGTCAAAGAATATTTTTATGTTTTTGGGCAAGTAAAAAATGTCATTTTTCACATCACCACTTTTTGGACCCCCATGATCTTGCATAGACCTGAAGATTGTTAGGAAACATAAAATTGATTCCCAAGGTAAAGGAAAATTTTCATGTGGAAGAGGATAGCCCAGAAGTGGTAAAGGTTACCAAAACAAGCAAGAGGAAGCAAGCACACAAGAAAGAAAAGGAAGAGGAGACTTCTCTAGAGGAAGAGGAGATTATTATTGTGGTGGAGGATATTTTGTTAGTGGTAGAGGAAGAGGATTTAGTGGTACATTTTTTCAATTTGGAAGAATGAGACATTGTGTATTTGAATTTTCACAAATTCAAAAGGGTGGTTAGAAAGAAAAAGAAAATGAAATTGAGACTTCACTATGCTATGGAGAGTATCTTGAAGATGGAGAGTCCCTAATGACGTGAAGGATTTTATTAAATTCGAAGAATGAGAAACCAAAACCAATTCAAAGAAATAATTTATTTCAAACAAGGTGTAATGCGGGTGGAAAATTGTTGGAAATAGGATGCCATTTAATTGAAAATCCTAAACATTAATTATTTCATGTATCTTCTAGATTCTTGGAATGTGGTCAACAACACTAAGATTAAGATGAGATTAATTATTTGGATGAAATAAATCATGAAATTGACATTTGTAGTTATTCATAAATAATAGGAGCATGTGGGTGCACACATGGTAAGGTGAAACTCACCTTGTGTTCAGTTAACTATTTAGAGTAAGAGATAACACTTCTGAATGCATGTAATGATCCTAGGATTTAGGATTTTATGTTTGCATGCATGAAGTTCAGTTTAATTTAGTTCATATGAGTTCAATTCAGTTATGGTTTGATTATCTTCAGTTGCATGCATGTTGGTTATTTTGAGTTGCATGTAGTTAGCTTTAGTTAACTTGGAATGCATAGCTAATAACATTGAGTTGTATGACAGATAAAAGGGACTACCTCCAGTTAACAGGGGATGACTATTCTTGCATGAATGGTGTTGAGTAAATGTTTCAGTTAACTAGAAATCGCTTGGAGCCAACTTGGGCGCCCAAGATGCTTTCTTGGATTTACCTCTCATGCATGATAAGATATTTCTGAAGGCTCAGTTAAGTAGGATTACTTAAGGGCGCCAACTTTGAGGAAGAGCTTTGGATTTATCACCAAAGCGAAGGATTAGTTGTAGCTTCAATTTGGGATGCCCAAATGGATGAAGCACGTGTTTTAGCATTGTTATTCACTAGATAACTCTATTTGCATGAGATATGGCGTACCTTTTAGGGATAGGGCTTGTGTATTGTAATTGCAACTCATGTTGAGTTTACAAAGTTGATTAAAGCCTATATATCTCAAGCAAGTTGAATAGAGTTGTGAGAGAGTTTTTATTGTAGGTTGTGAAGAAGATTGGTAAAGATAGAAGAAGCATTCTCAAGAAAGAATTGGAGCTATTGTAATTTAGAGATTGAATAATAGAATAATTCTTGGTGGAGTTTTTTCCCGAAAGGGTTTCTCCACGGTACATCTTGTGTGATCTTTCTAATATCATGGCTATTTCTTCTATCATCTTCTCTCTTCATTCTACAACATTAAAATGGATTAATCAAGATAATCACCCACAAAGAATATATGTAACAAAGGAAAAATCTTACCTAAATCAGCAATATTAAAGTTTTACAGAGTATTAAGCTAAGAAAACACCTCATTTCTCAACATTTGGTATTAGAGCTGAGGTTGGGTAGAGTATTGGGACACCTTTCTCTTAAAATATTGGAGGTTTTTTGGGCTTAGTGGGAGCTTTTATTATTTTTTCTATTGCTGATTTAAAAAAAAAAAGTTTGTTATAGAGGTCATTGAGAGCTTGGATTCACAGGTTTGGTGTGAGCTTTTGACAGAAATGGGGTTTTGATTATGTGCATCATGATGCCATGGGATTGCTCAATATCACAATTCAGTGGGAGCATTTGGCAATGATGTGGATCCTTGGTTGTAGGATGGTTTTGTTATTATGTCATGGTGTACTCTTGATTAACGGTTTAGAGTTGTGGCATAGTACATGTTATGATAATTATGATCATGAGAAATATCTGAAATTCCATATGCTTTTGACAAGTAATGGTTTGATGTTTATCTTGTTTCCATGTATAGCTCGGTATCACATTTCAGTGGGAGCTTTGGTAGGATATAGTGATCTTCATGAAGAGGATGGTAGTCACGATGCCATATGTGACTCGGTGCCATGGTTTAGTGGGAGTTGTTGGCAGTGACATGGATGCATCATTGGTAAGGTTATCTTCAGGTGATTGGGGATATGGTTTCTTGGTTTAGAGTTTGGCATATTACATGGTTCTCTTGAAGAATAGGATGTATAAGTATGTTATGATGCATGTGATCTCCTAAGAGGAGATAGTTAGATCATGGATGTCATGTTTATGTTCCTAATTCATGATTGGAGCTTTGACAATGATCTTGTGTAGTTCTCTTAAGTTTTGGGTACATTAATCATTTGCTTGATTACTTCATGAAAGTGTTGTGTTGCATTTGGAGTTTGCCATGGATTGGTTGGTTACAGGTCCTAATTGATACTTGGAGAAATAGGTGAGGTTGGAATTCTCTTATGGTAAGAGACTTTTTTTGAAATGGTTACTTGTAAGAAAAAATTTTCAACAGAAAAGACCGAGGAGTCTACACCTTGGTTGAATGTGAATTCAACACACTCAGTGGTTTAGCATACCTCTAAAGAGGTGGTTTGGTTACAGAGGCTTGGGAAAGGTATTGGTTTGGTTAATAATGGGAAGGTATTAATTGAGAAAGTTAACACTTTAATTAATGTTACATATTATCTTATGAAACCATACAGATAAGTTCTCTTGGTTTTAATCATTTTCTTGGAAGCTTCATGATTATGCAAGTTGCATTTGAAGTTAGCATGGTTTGATTAGTTGGTGCAAGAAGGCCATAGGCTTTGAGTCTTGTACTTTTTTTATTATTCCTTGTTTAGAATAATTGAAATGTACAATGTCAAGTGGGAGAATGTTGGAAATAGGATGCCATTTAATTACAAATCCTAAACATTAATTATTTCATGTATCTCCTAGATTCTTGGAATGTGTTCAACAACACTAAGATTAAGATGAAATTAATTATTTGGATGAAATAAAACATGAAATTGAAATTTGTAGTTATTCCTAAATAATAGGAGCATGTGGGTGCACACATGGTAAGGTGAAACTCACCTTGTGTTCAGTTAACTATTCAGAGTAAGAGATAACACTTCTGAATGCATGTAATGATCCTAGGATTTAGGATTTTATGTTTGAATGCATGAAGTTTAGTTCAGTTATTGTTCAGTTATCTTCAGTTGCATGCAAGTGCATGTTGGTTATTTTGAGTTGCATGTAGTTAGCTTCAGTTAACTTGGAATGCATAGCTAATAACATTGAGTTGTATGATAGATAAAAGGGACTACCTCCAGTTAACAGGGGATGACCATTCTTGCATGAATAGTGTTGAGTAAATGTTTCAGTTAACTAGAAATCACTTGGAGCCAACTTGGGCACCTAAGAAGCTTTCTTGGATTTACCTCTCATGCATGCTAAGATATTTCTGAAGGCTCAATTAAGTAGGATTACTTAAGGGCGCCGACTTTGAGGAAGAGCTTTGGATTTATCACCAAAGTGAAGGATGAGTTGTAGCTTTAGTTTGGGATGCCCAAATGGATGAAGCACATGTTTTAGCATTGTTATTCACAAGATAACTCTATTTGCATGAGATATGGCATACCTTTTAGGGATAGGGCTTGTGTATTGTAATTGTAACTCATGTTGAGTTTACAAAGTTGATTAAAGCCTATATATCTCAAGCAAGTTGAATAGAGTTGTGAGAGAGTTTTTATTGCAGGTTGTGAAGAAGATTGGTAAAGATAGAAGAAGCATTCTCAAGCAAGAATTGGAGCTATTGTAATTCAGAGATTGAATAATAGAATAATTCTTGGTGGAGTTTTTTCCCGAAAGGGTTTCTCCACGGTACATCTTGTGTGATTTTTCTAATATCTTTTCTAGTTCTTCTATCATCTTCTCTCTTCATTCTACAACAGTAAAATGGATTAATCAAGATAATCGGCCACAAAGAATATATGTAACAAAGGAAAAATCTTACTTAGATCAGCAATATTAAAGTTTTACAGAGTATTAAGCTAATAAAACACCTCATTTTTTAAAAAAAATATTGTAAAATCAGTGTGGACAGTGGTAACATGGATAACATTGTATCCAAAGAAATGGTGGACACTATAGAATAAAAAAAAAATCAAACATCACAACCCATACTAAGTTTTGTGGTTATAAAAGGAGCATCATTTGGTGGTGAATGAGCAATGTTTGATGACTTTTCAAATTGATAACTACAAGGATGTTCAATTATGTGTGATGTGATGCCAATGAATGTGTGCCATATCCTTTTGGGAAGGCCTTAGAAAATTTATAGATAAGTTATATCCATGATGAGAGGATAGACACTTACCGAATAAAGAAAGATGGAAAAGAGTACACTTTAAATCCATTGAAGGATAGAGTCAAAGAAAGTGAAGAGAAAATCCAAGATTTGTTTGGTTTCCAGAATAATTTTTGAAAGACTTGAAGAGAGAGTGAACATGTTTTGCAATCATTCTAAAGCTTGCAACAATCGGGAAAACAAGGAAAATTCAAGAGATATTGATGGAAGTTTAGAAAATTTTAGAAGAATATGTTGACATATTGATGAAAGAGTTGTCTGATAGATTGACACCCATGAGGAGTATATATCATTAATGCATGAATTTGATTCCTGATGCAATTTTCTAAAAAATGGAACCATATATAATGACACCTATGGAGAATGAGGAGATAAATAGGCAAGTGCAAGTGTTGCTTAATAAGAGGTTGATTAGAGAAAAGTTGAGTATGTGTGCTATTCCAAGAGTTTTGGTGCCAAAAAAGGGTGGGGAATGGTAGATGTGAATGGATTCTAGTGCCATATATAAGATAACTATTGAATACATATTTTCATTGCCATGTGTGTTGCCAAAAAATGTATAGTTGACATTTTTATGCTCACTTGAGTCGCTCTTTTGGACTTTGGCTTGATTTTTCCTAGATTTAATGTAGTAATGTGGTCAACATGTTCACATTAGGTCTTGGACCGTTGTGAATCATTAAGACTTCTAGGACATCTTGTAAAAGTGTTGTAATCCACTTTCACACTTTTCTAGAACCCTTTCATCATAATTCACTTAAATAACCCATTTTTATCACTTACCAAGTCTTATTTCAAAGTGTTGTAAAGAGTTGTAACAAACTCTCACACTTTTCTAGACTTAAATCACTAATTCAACCCTTTCTCATATTTAAATGTCCCCTTAATGCATTTTTTTGACCATTCTTAAGTGTGTTTTTGAGGATATTCCCGTTAGACATCATTTAATGCCCTTTAATTCTCGACACCCACTTAAATTGCTTAAGTGGGACTAAGTCACCAATAGGGGCAACTTAGTCCTATTTGGCACAAAAATAAAAATTATTTCAATTTTTTTGGTGGGGTTTTATTCTCTAACCCTTGAGGTCGGCCTATGATGTGTTATTTTCGAGAAATATTGTAAAATCAAGTATAAATAAGGGTTTTTCTCCTCATTTTTCATCTCCTAATCCTTTGCAATCTCATAACTCATTAAGCATTCAATCTCTCAAGCATTCAAACACTCTAAGCATTATCAAGTCATCCATTGGAGCACTTCATTGCATGTCTTCATATTTCTACGTCAAGGGTTTGGTAAGTTTATGAAATTACATGTTATCTATTTATCATTCTCTTTCTTATTTCATTTCATTTCATAGGGTTTGACCAAGGCAAACCCCTATACTCTAACCCTTAACCCTTTTTCCCCTCTTTGCATGTGTGTTTGCATAATTTATATGGATATTTATCAAAGATTTTGGTGTCAAAAAGTGGTCAACAATCCATAAAAGTCAACATAACCCTAGTTGAGGCTTGGGGACTCTTTTTCAGTATGTTTTCTACATAATCAAGATCGGACACCTATCAAAAAAGCAAGTGCAGACCAGAATCTACAAAATCTTGTCTTAAGATTCTAGAAATCTACAAGTGGACTAAGTCACCATATATGGTGAATTAGACCCACTACCAGGCCTGCAAAGTGGTTATTGGATTTTTTGATACCCCATTCGACATATTCTTGTTTCGGTATATTTTCCCCAAAATTGGACTAAATCGCCTAGCTTGGCATAAGTGTCTCAGTAAAAATTTATTGTTAACTCTATAGGATTCCAAAGCCTCTCTACATTAGATTTCAAATTATAGGTGCACCTCTCCAATTCTGTTTAGTTATTTCATCATTTACTTGCATTTTTTAGGTGTTTTTGCATATCACAGCGTGTTTTCCATCACTTTGCATTTCTTAGGTTTAACATCAATAAATCATCTTTCTTTCAGATTATTGCATTATTACATCATATTTAGATACATTACATCCCATTTGATTTAATGTTAAGTGTAGAAATTTGCATTTTGGACCCAATTCCTCTCCTTTTAGGTGAAAAACCTTAAAAGTGTTAGAAGAAACCTTGGGTAACCCAAAATCATTGTTTACACCATGAATGGATGATATGATAGATTGTTTATGTGGAGATAAGTACTTGATTAAAATTTATTTGAAGATTGGGTATCATCAAATAAGAATAAGAGAGGGAGATGAATGATAAATTGCATTAAAAAAAGATGGATTGTACAAATGGTTAATGATATCAAATTTGGATTGACAAATACTCCAAGCACTTTCATGAGATTAATAAATGAATTCTTGAAGCCATATCTTGGTAAGTTTGTTATTATGTATTTGGGTGATATTTTGGGTATGTGCAGGATCATCATGGAAAAAATAGACCCTTAAGTGGCAAAAAAATTAGAAAAATCAGAGTTAGGCAACTTGACATAAAAATTTGAATAAGTTATCTATATTATTTCAAAAAGATGTAAGAATAGAACCTGTAGAAAATTGGATGCAGTTTCAAAACTACTAGGTTTATTAAAAAAAATTACTCCAAGCACTTTCATGAGATTAATAAATGAATTCTTGAAGCCATATCTTGGTAAGTTTGTTATTATGTATTTGGGTGATATTTTAATATTTAGTAAGACAAAATAACACTTGTAGCATGTTAGAGCATTTTTGCAAAGGTTGAAAGAGGAGAAGTTGTTTGTGAATTTGAAAAATTGAAGCCTCATGAAATAAGATTTAATTTATTTGGGGTTTTTTTTTTTGGAAGTGGGTTAAAAATGGATTTGAAAAATGTAAGAAAAATTGTGGATTGTCCTTCACAAAGGAGTATGTTTGAAGCAAGAAGTTTCCATGGATTAGTGAGCTTCTACATGAAGTTCATCTAGAATTTTAGTGACATTTGTGCTCTTATTACAGAAATTATGAAGGGTAATAGGAAAGAATTTGTTAGGAAAATTGTAATAGAAAGAAGTTTTAATATATATTGAAGGAAAAAGTGGCAGAGTAATTCGTGTCAGTAGTTCCCTATTTTTGGAAAATTATTCCAAGTTGATTGTGATGCAAGTGGGAAAATGATCTAGGAGGAGTTCTAATTCAAGAAGGAAAACCAATATGATCAAGAGTTCTATGCAATTTTTCAAGCACTCAAGAAGTGGAGACACTATTTGCTACCAAAGGAGTTCATGTTTTACACCAATCATCATGCATTGAAATTTATATATAGCCAAGGTAAATTAAATCAAAAAAATGTAAAGTGAGTTGAAATTATTCAAAGTTATTCATTTATTTTGAAGAATAGAAATGGAATTTCTAAGGGTGAAGCCACAATAGTGGTTTACAATTCAAGTGAGGAAGGAAAAATCACAAAAAATGAACCCAAAGTAAAAAAAATGATTTTGGGGGTTCGCACGAACCTATTGGTTCGACCGAACACATTATTGGTTCATTCGAACTAGGGTTTGAGCGAGCCCCTTTAAATTTTTCCTGCCAAAATAAAAAACAAATGCATGGTAAAGGGGTTCAAACAAACCCCCTTGAAGGGGTTCGCTCGAACTAGGGTTCAACCGAACCCTAGTTCAAGCGAACCCCTTTGGGTTCTTTCGAATCCCTAGGGGTTCATTCGAACTCCCCTTGCCTCTCATCCCACTCCCGAGACACAAAAAAGTCTAATTTTTTACGCTTCGGAGCTCAGGTTGAGGATGAAAATGGAGGAGTCTTCAGAAACCAATCTAGAATCAGATAGTCCTCGAAATAAGCTATCCAATAAATATAATTTTATATGTTTTGGTTTTATTATATATTTGTTTTTTTAGTTTTATTAAATATAGGTTTTTCACAGAAAATGATGGTCTTTGTTCTGCACATGTGGAAAAATAGCAAATTATCAAATTTTTTTTGAAAAATATGAGTGCACCAAATATTGAAGTCCTTGATCCAACAAAAAAAAAAAAATTGAATTTCGATATATACACAAAAAGTTGTGCGTTATACGATTGCGCTATGTCTGAATTGTAATTGGTTTGACTTCAAAACTTGATTAAAGAAAAAATATTCAATAAAAAATTGTCTAACAAAGTGTAAGCACTAGACATTGTAGTTATGAATCTAAATTTGAAAGAATTATAATTTTATCCTTCATGGAAAAAAAGTTATGCGTTATACGGTGTGCATCACTTTTTAAAAATGTTGTTTTATGAAAAAAACTAGTTTTCGTGGGAGATGGAAAAAAAAGTGCAATTTGATTTCAAAAATTTTGAAATTTTTTTTTTTAGAATCTACAGACAAAATGTGATGAGACTCTAGTTTGCATCATCTTCAAATTTCTCACGGTTTAGCTGCTATAGGTGCCCAAATGTGAAGATTTAGTTAAAAATAATAATTTCAGTGTCCAGTTTGGCCAAAAATTATAAACCACTATTGTGGGATCACCCTGAACCATGTGGATGGCGCATTAAGTTGAAGGTGTTTGTTGTTGAATGAGATGAGAGTAAGTGTTTTTGGTTTTGACTCTATGTGGCAGTTGTATGATGAAGATGTTGATTTTAAAAAGGCATAGGTAGTGTGTAACAATCCGATGGAAAAGGATAGAACTTCATGGTTGGAATATTTTTTCAAGAGGGTTTTTTGTTCAAAGAGAATAGATTGTGTGTACCTTATGGTTCAATGAGGGAGAATTTGATAAGGGGAAAACATATTGTAGGTTTGAGAAGTCATTTTGGAGTTGAAAAAAATTGGCACAACTGAATGAGAGTTATTATTGGTTAGAGATGAGTGCATATATAAAGAATTTGGTGCAAGGATGTAGAGTTTGGCAGTATGCCAAGGGAGTGAGGAAAAACATGAAGTTTATATCAACCAATTCCAATACTGGAGAGACTGTGGGAACACATTAGTATGGAATTTGTTTTAGGATTAGCACAAACAAAAAGATGTAATGATTCAATTTTTATTGTGGTGGATAGATTTTCTAAGATGACTCATCTTATACCATGTCAAAAGTGTAGTGATGCTTCCCATATAACTACTCTATTTTTCAAATAAGTATTTTGATTGCATGGCTTTCTAAAAAGTATTGTTTCAAAGCAGGAAACCAAATTTGTTAGCTATTTTTGGTACACTTTGCAAAAGAAGATGGGAACACATTTGGCATTTAGCTTAGTCTACCATCCTCAAACCAATGGTCAAACCGAAGTTGTGAATTGGAGTTTGAGTAATTTGTTCAGGTGTTTGGTTGGCAACAAAGTAAATTAATGGGATTTGGCATTGGCACAAGTAGAGTTTGCATACAATAATTTGGTCAATCAAAGTGTGGGAAAGAGTCCATTTCAAATTATGTAGGGTATATCCCCAGGGGTGTTAATGAGTTGAGGGATAGTATAGATTTGGGTAGAAAAAGTGTTGTAGTGGATGAATTTTATGAATATATTCATGATTTTCACAAGGAAATGAAGGAGAATTTGGAAAAAAGTGCCAATAAGTATTTAAGGAGTATGCTAATATGCATAAAGTTGTAGGAATTTTAGATTGGCGAGTTGGTGATGACACATTTGCGGAAGAAGATATTCCCACATGGAACATATAACAAGTTGGAGTGGAAGAAAATAAGCCCGTGTGTAGGATTTTGTGAATGTTTTCATCAAATGCATATAAAAATTGATCTTCCAATTGGTATAGATATTTCCCCAATATTTAATGTTGTTTATTTGTATAAGTATTATGAAGGAGAAATAAGTGGATAGCAATGCATGCAATCAGATTTGTTGGATGCACATGAATGTTTACATCAATTGTTGGAGACTTGAAGTTTGAAGACGTTGAAAAAAGTAATTGATTCTCGTATAGAAAAAGAATAAGAAGGTTCAGGAGTATTGGGAATATTTGGTCTGTTGGAAGAATAGTGTAGCTGTTGGGAATATTTTTTTCTCTCACATTTTTCCGGCTCATTCTCACATGTTGGACAATCCCAATCGTCAATGTCCTTTGGTTTCACATTTTGTTCCAAACATGTGATATGAAATGACTCTTCACACAAATCACATATCAGTGTTTTTATATCAACCACATTATTACATATTTTACAATGTTTATTGCCATCATCAACAAATCCTGGATGTCCTGCCGCTCCAAATTCTTTTGCAGCACCTGAAATCCTTGGATATATGCAGGTGTCAGAGAGTTTTTGTGGTTTTTGTGAGCAAAAATTATCTATTTCATCAAACGAGATAAAATTACTGTCAGAAAATCTTTTAGGTTTTTGTAGGCGTGTTTTTCTCTTTTGAGGTAAACACGTGCCATCAATTGGTGCTATATTAGAGTCCTCCATGTTTTTTTCTGGCTCAAGATGTCTGTCAGAACTGCAGCTGGGAGAGTAAGCCTTTGAGAAGGTATAAATTAGATTCCCTTGCTCAAGGAGTATAACTGTCAAACAATGGAAACAAGTTAGTGTGTGCATAACAAAAATGAAGGATGATAAACAAAACCATTGCAGAGATGATAAAGTTTCCTTAAGCCATATTAATTGATATATATAAATAAGAGGAAAATGTTCTCAAATCATATCTTGTATAGCTGAATCTCAATGACAAGGATGCCAGTATAAGTTACAGGAGAAGACAATAGGATAAAACTGAACCTAAATATTATCTTCCTCCCAGCCACCCACCCCTAAGGTACTTCAGTTACTCGACTGTTAATTTGAAGTTGCTGATAGTTATCCCCATCCAAACTCTTCATAAACTGTTATCTCTACTTGCTTTCATTCCTGGGGTGGGTGGGAGGATGAAAGTAGCCAGTAGAACATTTCTGACTGGTTAATTGAAAAGGTACCCACTTTAAAAAAAAATGGCAAGCATGCCAATACAGTTGAACTGTTGGAACAAGCATTCCAATACAATTGAACTGTAGAAAGGGTCCTTGTCCAGTTGAGCAACCTGTGACAGATTCCATTGAAGATGACTCTATAACAGAATACCTGCTTCAACTATCTCCTCCAAGCTGCCGATAATGATAAAAAAAAATTTGAATGGGGATGATACAGTGGTAAAAATTATGGCATCTAATGACTATGCTTTCTGCCTTCTTCTTCTTCTTTTTATTCCTTGTATTAAAGTCACAGTTCTATGTTGATTGAAACTGTATCTCCTTCATTTTCTTTCATTGCTTGGTTCTTGAAGTTTTCAAGCATATTGTATCTAGTTGAGTTCGGGAGATATTATATTTTTTCTTTTGGCAACCTAAGATTTTGTAATATAATATTATGCATTTAGATAATGGAGTTTTTTCTCAAGATTCCTTGAAGATTTTAAGAAAATTCACTGCAGGAAAATTCACTCTCATGACAAAGTCACTTCAAGTAAAATTCACCTTCAACAATTCACCGTTGGGGAAAAATTCACCGCTCTAATATTTGTTAATATTAATGCGATGAATTTTCCATGGCAGTGAATTGCTGGTGGTGAATTTTACTTCTGGTGAATTTGTCGTGGCGATGAATTTTTCAGAAGAATTGCTGGCAGTGAATTTGTTGTATGCCTCCCTTCAATTATGATCAATTGCTATTTATTAATTTGCTTAACTAAAATTTATTGCCATTACAGTGCAATCAGCTACAGGCTTGTATATAGTATTGACTTCTTGTTGCGAATTTGAATCAGCTGAGTTTACTGCTGTTATAATAGTGTAATTAGCTCCTGCTTGTTATAATGTTTTAGTGTACTAAAAGTCAATAGTAGAATAAATTCTACTGGTTCTTGATTCCATAAAAGGGTATGAGAACGAGTTTCTTAGCCTCATGGCCCAAGCCATACAATTGTTTTATTTTAGTTTTTGGGTGGAGAAACGGGTATAGAGGCTGTCACAAATGCATATCAGAGCTCATGAGAAACCATTTATGAAGAATTTCAGATTTTGTATGGGAAATCTGTATTGAAGGATCTCTTGAAGATTTTTTTCGAAGAATATATTGAGTTTTGAAAGTTTTATAAAAGAGATTACATGCAAGTACAGTTTCAGTTTAATAAGTGGAGATTAAGGACTAAATTTGGGCATCAGGCAAATTCACTGTCAGCAATTCACCGCTAGAAAATTCACCGCATTGCTGGTGGTGAATTTTCCTTAAGGTGAATTTGTCATGCTGGTGAATTTTCCTACGGTGAATTTTTGGCCGTGAATTTTCTGCAGCAAATTGTTTGCGGTGAACTTTCCTGATGGTAGATTCTGTTTGTTTGTCCTATGAATGTTAAAGTTTATCTTATTTTAAAATTTATATCATAAATTAAATATATATTTAATAGCACTTCTATATAATCTTTTAATACAAAGGAGTCTTCCCACAATTTTAATTGTATTTTAGGATAAAATTATGCACGGGCCACATCAGATTTAGGCCCTTGTAAAGATGTTCCACATAGGGTTTCTATTTTATTTTAATTTATGTTAGACTCAAAATTATGAAATTGAAGAAATGTAGTTATATGATTAAAATGAATCTTTTTTTTAGGGAAGAATTTTTTTAACATTGGCTAGTTATAATTTCTACTTCTTTATAGTTATTATTGTTATCAACTAAACGTTGAACTTTGTTTAAAAAGGTTCCTAATTTTCCTCAACAACATTCCTAAGAAATTTTAACTAGTCCCCTCTAGATATTTATAGTCCTTTTAAGATTCCTTCCGTAATTTTACAATTAATTACTCTTGCAAGAAAAGAATGGAGATAAAAAGGAAAGCATTTGAACTCACATGAACTAGATATTTTAAACCGACACCAAATAAAGAAATTTTTTATATAATGACACTATTCAAATCTATAAATTCATGTCCAATCTAATAATTATCTTTGTTTTTTGGGAGTTAAAATGTACTTAAGCCCAAATTTTTTTTGTGGATTATTGATCTCTTCTTATCAAACAATTCTCATTTATTTTTTGGGAGCTAAAATGTACCCACACTTTCAAATGTTCATCAAATGTAGAATTCATTTTGAACTATTATTTTATCCTTTCTTGTCTAAAATCTTGTCAAATATTGCACTTCTAGCCAATAGAGTGATCGCCTTGAGCTATCAAATTGATGATATATCAGGCCTTTGAAAATATTTTAGGCAAGTATAGATTAATGGAGATCAACAATCTAAAATAAATTCTAGGATTGATGAACACTTAAAAGAATGATAAATTTTAGCTCCGGAAAAGCAAGGAGAACTATTAGATTCCAGACAAAATCAATGATGGAAAATGAATATTGGTCATATGGGCCTAAAATAAATGAAAAGTATGTAATATTAAATAAATTTCCTTCCTAGTTGTACACTCCCTTTTTTTTGTTGATCCCAAACCATAAGAATTTATAGGAATTATTTTAAACTTCTCATCCAAATTCTTCCTTCACCGTGGATGTATTCATCATTCATTAATCTGATCAATACAAATTGCAATAATGATGTTACTAAGGTTCAAGCCTATGCTTTACAATTGCTCAACATCTTATATGTCCAATAATAGTGCAAAAATATAACTAATGCAATTTTATATTAAATACTAGATACAACCTGAAATAAAGTGACAAAATAAGCTCAATATATTGTCACACATCAGATCATAGGAACATGAACATAAAATATTAATACTTATGAGTAAATCCTACACCTCTGTGAGCATCACCTTGATGCAATGAGTGTTAGGTGAACCACTCATTATCATGAGAGATGGGTTTCTGTGAACCACTACTCACGAAACATGGGTCAATGAGTTTGACTCCAAAACTACAAGGTTGAATCCTAATAGCAATATCATAAATCCTACACAGTTACAACGGGAAACATGTACTAGATATCATACGAAATACAGTGATCTTACAACACGAATTTTCTAAACTACAATCTTTTGGCAATCGATCAAGGAAGCAATGGCAGCCAACAAACCGAGAAGTTCAAACCGATCTTGAAAAGGTTTACAAGTTATTTGGGATCTGTCTAGAAAAATGCACAGCTTAGGGTAATGAGATTGGTCTGTTTTGAGCTTCGAATGAGAATAAAATATCGCAATCACACATGCATTATAGCTCACATTGATAATACTGAGTTTCGAACCCAACCACTGGTAATCTATAAGCTTGAAAATAAGCAGAAAAACCCAGTGGCCAAACTAATCTAAATGTAAAAATGATAACTGATCCGATTCGAAAATGGTTGAAGATTTACCTGAAGAGCATAAGCAGATAGTCCTTTTCTTCAAAACCAGACGATAACTTGACGGTGTGGTTGCGAACAAGTTTTGTTGTTAATAAATATAAATAACCAGTTTGAAGGCATGAGTCCCCATGACAGCTTCCAGGATTGGTTAGAATGGTCGGATTTCAACTGTGATCTAAGTTGGAAATGGTGGTGAGTTTTGCTGTCTGTTTATTGTCAACTCCAAATTACTTGCATGGGCCCACGACAGGAGTAGGGTTTCATCGATATACACACGTCGAATCAGATTTTGTTTTCCACCCTTTGCATTACATCTTACTAGTTTAGATATTTAATTTAGAACTTCTTTTAATTATTAAGAGCTCACTCATTACCCTTATGTTCAACTTTCCAATGGATAAAAATGTATGTGTGACCAAGTCTAAGGAGGTAAGAACCTTAGGAAAATGACTAATGCCATTTTTAAATGATGGATTTAACATGTCTAATCTAAATGAGTTTAGGCTTTGGGAAAACTAGTTCACTAAAAGAGTCAAATTAGGTGTTAAGATGATCAGAAAATCACACCTCAACTACAATTTTCTAAATCTCTATTTTTTCCATTTTAGTTAACGAGTCACTTCACAAGAATGAGGTAGATTTTGGAGCATCAAGAACATGTATGTAGTGTTTTTGATGACTTATGATGATTTGGAGCATCCTAGGGAAGAAGATAGACTTTTGTGCAATCTTCAAAAATTTGTAGTTTTCTTATTTTGGTGAGTTCACTACTCATATAGGTGGTGGATACATAAAATACCTAGAAATATCTTTAAATGCCCCCAAAAAAAGTATTTTCCCTTTCGAGTTCATCGAGAACTTAGTGAACTATTTCTTTGAGATGAAATGCATTCATGTTCATGCAAAATAAAGAAGTTGAAGGTTTTTTTTTATTCATTTGATTTCTAATTAGTAAGCATCCCCACACTTGTAGAAAAGGTATGTGAGAGAATTTATATTAATTTTGGTGACTACATATGGGTTGTGTTCGGTCCCAAAAATGTGGATCCACAATCCTAAAGATTTTCTCCACCTTTAAGGCTAGGAATTTATCTTCAAGAAGGTAAGTAGAAGCTTATCAATAGAATTAAGACAATTAAAGGCTAACTATAAGAGTGGGTAGTCTCTTCTCTATTTTGAGCTCACCTTAATTTTAGGAGGTGTTCCTATAGGTTTTCTAAACATATTATTATATCAATGTGGAATTATTCATTAGTGTACCAAAGAAAATCTATACCCAATTGCAATCTTGAGGTCTCTAAAACTATCACCAAGTCAAGAGAATACTATTTTCAATAGACTTTTCTTAGTTAATTGTATACCCTACATAATGTATCTTAAGATGACAATAGTTAAATTATAGTTCACAAAATAATTTATTTCAACACATTTTCTATACAAAAAATTACAATCATATTGGACATAAAATTTCCTAAATGTTTAATAGTTCAATCTCACTTAAAAATAATCCATGGTTATATTTCTAAATCATGAATTGCATACAAATTTTCTACTTTTATTTTTATGAATAGTGGAAAAATATTTTATGTTTTAGATAAGTCTCGAATGTTGAGGTCTTAATTTATTGGCACTTTATTGAAACTATAATTTAGTTGTTAATAAAATGTTGAAAATGATGTGTTTGATAGATAAAGAAACAAAACTAGGGTGTTGGCCCAATTACAAAAATCCTAGACATTGAAAACCAGGTCCAAAGACCGTAGCATCACAATAACAACACTTTAACAATACATAAAAAACAAACAAAAACAACTAACAAAAAACACTAGACAAACAACCTAACCAAATAGTTGACCCCAATCATCAGTGAGGAACTTGAAAATTTCCTTGTGACTATTATCATTGTCACTCACCTTCTAGAACTCTTTGTCTTGTAACAAGCATAGGGTAGTCACAAACCTGTGCATAACCTTGGAGTTGAATTTGGAAAGACTGGCCATCTTTTTCTCAATGTGCAACACCTTCTTTTTGAGTTTAGAAAGCTCCCCCACCATATCAATTAAAGAGCCAAAAATTAGCTCAACACCCAAGACCACCTACAAAAATAATGAAAACCTTATATGCAAGAGAGTATGCAAGAATATGAGCTTGATTGATATTAAGACCTATCAAAATGATGATGAAGTATGAAGTATATTACATATATGTTTACAATGACCTTCCTTAGATAGGCAAGGTGAGGAATAGGATTGAACATGATTGTGACATGTGTCTTAATCCTATTGCATGTGACAACTAACAACC
The DNA here is from genome assembly GCA_007258455.2 of Sequoia sempervirens. Classification (NCBI taxonomy): domain Eukaryota; kingdom Viridiplantae; phylum Streptophyta; class Pinopsida; order Cupressales; family Cupressaceae; genus Sequoia; species Sequoia sempervirens. The sequence continues at coordinate 40,203 of VDFB02078833.1, read as the reverse complement.
TAACTACCTAGGAATCATGCATTATAAGCTAGATAAGTTCTAGAAAATCCAACTAAGACTTCTAGAAAGAATCTTATATCCTAAGTAAACTTAATCAAGTGAATAAGTTCCCTAAGTCCCTAGTAAGATAAATTACTAGGTACAAGACATATATTCACACCGGTGCAACTTAGGAAGAATATTATAACATATGCAAAAAAATGAAAAGATGGATCTTGGCTACATGACCATTTTATGTACCCATGTACAAATGCAAATGCAATCTCTCATAAATGGAGAAAAGGAGAAAACCTAGCGGGACAAATCTCCTCCCCAAAAAGAGAAAAGAACAATCAAGTGATGAAGGATGGAGGACTCCATGATACCCCCAAGTACACCATCCATCACATAGATATATTACAATCAATAGCCCCACATAAGAGGGAAAGAGAGAGACTATGTAGCTCCCCCATAATGTGTAATCACTTGCAAAAAATGGTAAGTTTCTGAAGACAAAACATGATCCAATATTGGAAAACAACTTGTCTCCCTTTTGGAAGAAACAAAACCAAGTACAAATGCAGGAATGCCTCCCATTCTAGATAGGAATTAAAAGATAGAATGACGGATTTGTATGATGATAATGTCTCTAAAATCTACTCATGTGTCTCCTTGTGCACTAAAGATGAAGATTCCACAATCAAATCAGGTACATACCCAATCAATGAAGAAGGTGATAAATCAAGAATATGTGGAAACTAATGTTGAACAAGATCCAAAGACATATGGTCTGACAACAATTGTGCAATGAATTTCATCAAAAAGGAGAGATAACCCTCAAGCGTGTCCTCCAAATATAAAATGTGAGACTTCACAAACAAGGATGCAATGTTTGATAAATAGGAATCCCAATCAATAAGGCAATGAGATACTTGTTGCAATGAATCATTAGAATTTCTCAATGAATCATCAACAAAATGGTCCTATTGAACATGAAAGATGGGATCTTCAAACAATGAATTCGCATAATGAATCATTGAAGGTGAAGGTACAACAACTACCTCTCATGGAGATGGAGCATCTAAAGAACCATCGTCATCCTTATCTGAAGATTCAAAGTATTCCAAATTTGTAAACTCCTACATAGAATTATTGTTATAGGGCATCTTGTCTAAGAAAGGAAGAGGCACAAGACAATCTAAAACATAATCATCTGGGAATGGTTGAGTATTAGGATCTACATATATCTCCCAAATTTTATTCCAAAGAGTATGAGGATGTACTCAAAATGATCAATAGATTTCAAAGTGGCATCATCAATATGCATTGTAATAACTCCTAAGATGATCCCTTTTGCAATTTCAAGAAAATTTCTTATTGTCACTAACAGGAGGGGGAACAAGATTTTACAAGTGTGGCAACAAATGAAGTTGTCAAACATGTTTTTATAATGCCATCTCTCCATTTCTTATAGTTTCCCCTTTCCAACATAATCAGAGAAGGATGAAATGAAAACCCCATAATGAACTATGGTAGATCTCCAAACTTTCAAAGACATTAACCTTCAAAAACAATTAGAAACTTTCAAATCTGAAAATACAATTGAAAGTGAAGACCCATGTACAAACATAACTTCTCCAAGAGATAGGATGTCCAAATTTTAAACCAAAAATAAAATATGCAAATATCTATATAAATCACACTTGGGGCTAAGTCTGAAAAAAGGTACATGAACGAAATTAAAGAGCTCTTGAATACCTTCCAAATGCAACTTGAATCACCAAAATCATAGAAACTAGCTGAAAGTTGTGAGCTCAGAGGTCCAAAGGGGGTACCTAACTTTAATTGCCAATAAAATGTACATGCAGAAAAAAACTAGCAAAAAGACTTGCATAACTGTGAAGTACGTGAAACCATCTTTCTATCAATATCTCATTTGTAGAATTTTGATATCATGGAAAAAAAATTGTCAAAATGAAAAAAATAGCTATTTGAGGGAAATTGCAAGCTAAACAGGGTCAAAATTTTAGCCCCCTAGGGCTAGCACTCAATTCTCCATGTGACCTAGGGCTCCATTGGTGCAAAAAATAAAGAGTTGGCCGTAGGCAGTGGTTGGGCGGAGCATGGGTGACAGAGGTGGTGGCAGGCTAGTGGCAGGTGCCCGCACCACCAAAAGATTAACTGCCTGATGCTTTATAAGTGACTATGGATGGAACTAGGGGCTTTAGCAAGTTTTGACTTACGGGAATGGTGGTCGTCAGAATTGACAAAAACTTGAGAGAAGCCTGCTATCAACAAACTTTGTTTGTGTAAGCAAAAAATAATATATGTTTTTTTTTCAATGCCAACAACAAAAAGGGCTGGTACGACCTACCCGAATAAAAAAAATGCCTAAAGCAACTCATGTCGAATTTAGGTGTATTTTATATCAATATTTATCTTGTGGGCCTTCTAAAGATGATGGTGAGGTCTGTTTGGGATTGAAAATGCACTAGAAGTTCTACTACCTCTAGATCTTAAATTTCTTCAACCCTCATAACTTTGGCAAAACATGTTAGATTTAGGAAAAAAAAAAAGTTGATCTTGACTTTCTCAGGTACCCTCAACTTGAATCTAAGCTCAAATTTTCTCCAACACAAGCTAAAAGTGACTTTCAATGAAAACCCACATAGAGAGAAACCCTCAAATTTGGTAATTTTTTCAAGTTTCTCATGTTCACGATATGGTGCAAGGGAAGAGCATACTCAACCTTACTAAAAATAACCTAGATCTCTCACTAGCAATAGCTCAACCTCAGATCCAAGAAGGGTTTTGCAAGGCTTGTATTTGATACCATGAAATAGTTTAAGATTAGCTCAACACCCAAGACCACCTGCAAAAACAATGAAAACCTTCTACAAGAGAGTATGCAAGAATATGAGCTTGCTTGATATTAAGACCTATCAAAATGATAATGAGGTATGAATTATATTTCATATGTGTACAATGACCTTCCTTATATAGGCAAGGTGTGGAATAGGATTGAACACGATTATGGCATGTGTCTTAATCCTATGACATGTGACAACTAACAACCTAACTACCTAGGAATCATGCATTATAAGCTAGATAATATAAGTTCTATAAAATCCAACTAAGACTTCTAGAAAGAATCTTATATCCTAAGTAAACTTAATCATGTGAATAATTCCCCTAAGTCCCTAGTAAGATAAATTACTAGGTACAAGACATATATTCACACCAACAAGCAGCACACTAAGGGCAGTTATGAATCACACCCTAAGGGTCCATACTAGCATTTTCCATGAAAACTATGTACTTTGGTTGGCTTTTGGTAGTGTTTTGTAGAACTTTATAATCAAACCCTTTCTCCTCATCATCAGTTGAGAGACTCACCTGCTTAATAGCATCCTGAACCCCTTTCTTCCTAGAAGTCTTTGGGTGGGTTGCCAGATGGTTGGGTCTTATCATATGAGAGAAACTAACCACCTCCTCAATTTTATACCTTTCAACATTAAAAAGAAAAATAATGTCATCCTCAACCAAAACTAGCTTTGGTTAATTTTTTTTTTTTTTTTGGTGGGGGGTTTCTAAAACCCTAGTTGGCCATGTTTGCTCAAACCAAGAGAAAGGGAGCAATTTTTAAGGTCAAAAAAACCTTGAGCTACTTTAGATTGGTCAAAGGTGGGAGACATAGGTGAAGGACTATACTCAATAAGGTTAGAGGGGGTGGAGGGTCGTGTGGTATAATTAGAGGGTTCACCCAAGAACTTTGGCAAGTGGAAGATGTAAGACTAGAAACATAAATCTTCTTCATTTTACCTTTATTTTTCCCTTGAGGGGTTGAAGTGGTCACAATTTTTAGGGAAGTGGGGGGTAGGTTCCTCAATCAATACAACTTAAATTTTATTTGTTAGGAATAAGGCAAGATAGAATTGGTAAAGGCACATGATAAGACCTTGATGAAGGGAAAAAATAGACTTTTTCATGAATTTTTTATTCAAATCTATAACATCCTTAATAGAGCTTTCTTGTGAGGTTAAGAGGTAGAAAGGGAAGCTTAATAGCATGTTATGGCAGAAATAGTTAAGGATTGGGAAGTGGTAAAAATAAAATCACTTGAATTTACCTTCAAGAGTAAAAAAATTCATAAGCATGAGGCATACCTTATCCTATGGCAAAAGAATTTTTTCCCTATTGAAACCACCTTACAGTTTAGTAGGCTTGTTCACCATCCTTGAAAAAAGAGTTAAAATATTGTTTTCCAATGTTTTTATATGTTTTTTTCCATTTTTACCTTTTGTATTCATTCCCATGGCATGTGCAATCACATCTTCATCAACCTCAAAAGCAATTCTTCCAAATTAAACTTTCCTTGAGTACCTGGAGTGGGTGAACTGAATGGAAAAACTCTTTTCATGTCCCTTGAGGCATTCCAACAAAGGAGCAACCTCACCTTTACAAAAAATATGCCAAATAGTGGCATTAGAGGAGAATTCTTCACAAGAACTAGGTTCAATATGAACTCTATCCCCCATTGACCCTTTCCTGGTAGAACAACAAATTTTGCAAAAGGATAGTAGATCTTCTCAAGAATTTACACAAAATCCAAGGGTCTGAACAATGAGTGTTGAAAAATGATGTTAAATGGATGTCACTCTTTATATAGTAAATTTTATTGTTTCCCTCATTTTTTTTATGTATAAATAAGTTAAAACAAAAATTAATTAAACTATTAAAAAACATATATTTGAAAAGTACACATAGATCTACAAAAAGGTATTTTTGTATTTTATAAATATGTTATTTACATGAGTAGGAGTTGTTGAAACATCAACTTTTTCAAATATTTTTTTTTTTTGGTAATTTGGTCTCAAAGTGGTGCTCATATGCATTTAATGATCACGTTTATTTGGGAAAGTTGTGGTCATATTTAACTTAGCTATAATGAATCTAAATGAATAATATTTTTGACCAAAATTGATTTTTAGTTAAAAATACTTAAATTCACTTGTGTTGATAAGTTGGTTGAAAGTGTGATGCAACTTTGTATTTTTACCTTGTCATATTCTTAAATTCCTACACAAGAATAGTTTTCTTAGGATCCATAGAGATACTTAAAATAGAAAAAAACATATTCATTATTTCCACCACTATCATTTGAGCGATAATGGTGGAAAGGTTTGAGTGTGTAGAGATGAAATGGGTCTATACAATTCATTACAAATCAATCTAGATATAACATGAAGACATTAGGTTATGAAAAATCTAATGGATGAATTAACTAAAGTATTTTCTTCTTATTGTTCTCCTCTTCAAATCTATGCTTGCAAAACAAAACAATCATCATGGGACACCCTATTCATGCTTGGTGGTTGTAGAAGTCAATGTTGGATATTAATAGAAAATATAGGTCATTTCCATTATTATCGATTGAAATGACATCCAAATTTTCCTTCATTAGGTCAAAAATATGTTTTAGGTGAAAAAATTGTTGTTCTATGAATTAGTGCAACCAAACTAGTCATAAATGATCTCCAACCCTATGTAGTTAGTAGGTAAAAGTTATAGCGAAAAATGGTAAGAATTTTGAGCTATCAAGGATCAATGAAAACTCATACAACATACCTTTGGTTGGGGTGTTTAGAGTTACAGGTGGGAGAGAACTCATGTCATTGAGTTATGGGTAATGGGGGAAACTCAAAGGAGAAATTCTAAAAAAGTTTATAATTTTTAGAATGTCTAGGAATTGGAGTAAAGAGTACCTTGTGATATGTACCAAGGTGAAGGGAAGGGTGAAATTTTGCTTTGAAGGGAAATGTAAAGAGATTATAGGAATTTTATAGGATTGGAGAAGGAATGAAAGGAATGATGAGTTAGAAAAACAAAAAAAAAGACTAGAAAATTTTATAAGGTGGGGAATCACATACTAGGGATGGCTTGGAAAGGGTACATGGGTAAAAGGAATCCCACAAACCTAACTTTGGAAAAGTAATTTTTTCATGTCCCCTTTGCAAATCAAAGGTTGAGAGTCAAGTATGTTTCCTAATTTTTGCTAGGATTAGGGGTTGAGGATGTTTCTCGACACATGCCTTGGATAGGATTAAAGGTACAACTTGATGCCTATGAAGCCAACAAGGATGGTGGGAGAGTTTTCAAGTTTGACTTGTGTAAGAATTGTATTGTGTGGAATGGTGATTGAAATGGTAGAGTGTGGAATAGTGGGAGATTTTTCAAGGCTTTCCATTGGCAGAGCCTAATTATCTTCATGGAGTTGTCACATTCAGTCTCCAAGTGGGAGATTTTTGGTTATGGGCTTATTGGTTAATATCTATAACATGAGGTGGGGTGTATGGGGGAAGGATGTGTGTTGAGGGCTACCCCGCTATAGGGTATAGGGGAAATGTGTCTCAGGATTCAAGGAAACTACTCCCAAAAATCATATTTGAAAAATATTTGTTCATTGTAAATTTGGACCTTTCATCATTAGGTCACATATCTAACAGTAAAGATTGTGTTGATTTTTCTTTCCCTATAAAGTAACCCCTTTTATGAGGGCATTGTATTATAGTTAATTATTGCACTATATTATGAGGAGACTCTAATAGAGAGAAGATGAAGTTATAATGGATGTTTTGTAGGTTGTATCTCTTCATTTTGTTAGACGACATTTAGCAAGGATTCGCTATTTCTTTGTGGACATAGCCCATATTGGGTGAACCATTGATATCTATGTCTTTATTGTTTAGTGTTTTTTTTTTATATATATTTTTTAAAAATTTATTATGTATTACTCTATGATCCTTTTCCTCAAAATAGGTATCTAAGTCATACATTTATTCAGTTGATAAGCTCAAAAGGAGGGTTTCTTGGTTTGAGTGGCAAAATTTGTGACAAAAGGAAATTTTAGTGTTGAGAATTTCAATGGCCAGAACTACTAGTTATGGAAGATGAAAATGGAGGACTATCTATATCAAAAGGGTATTTTCTTACCATTGGTAGGAAAAGAAAGAAGCCAACAAATATGACAGATCAATAATGGGAGATTTTTGACAAAAAGGCACTAGAAACAATATGGATATGCCTAACAATATCAATGGATTTCAGCATATCAAAAGAAATAAAATTGATGGATCTGACGTTAGAATTGGCTTAACTTAATGAAAATCCCTTAGCTTCAAAAAAGGTGTTTCTTATGATGTTTATTTAATATGAAAATTTTAGAAGGTGGTCTATTTTTTATCATTTAAATGAGTTTAACATGATCACTAGCCAATTAAATTCTATGAATGTAGCCTTTGATGATGAGGTTAAGACTCTCTTGATTTTTTCTCATTGCCAAAAAGTTGGAATAGCTTGGTCATGGTTGTGAGTAATTTTATTTATATTTCAAGCACTATAAGACTGTATGATGATGTTGTTTGTGTTATCCTTAGAAAGGAAATGCAACAAAAAAGCTCAAGTGAGGCATCAAGTAATGCTTTGGTTGTGGAGAATAGGGGGAGACAAAGGGAGAGATGAAAGATCCTAGGAAATTGTGGGAAGTCTAAGAAGGGAAAATACAAATCCAAGGGAAGGTTGGAGTGCTAGAATTTTAGGAACAAAGTACATTTGAAGAAAGAATGTTGCTCTCGAAAAGGAATGCAAGGAGATGGACAGCAAGAAAATAGTAAGGAAGCAAATTCAATTCGTGATGTATTACAAGATTCTTTGATCCTTTCATTAGATAATATTATTTATTCTTTTTTTTAGACTTAGGGGCTTCATTTCATGCCACACCCTATAGGAAACATTTTCTAGATTATGTTCAAGGTGATTTTAGACAAGTTTATTTGGGTGATGATAAACCATGTAAACTTGTTGGAAATGGTACAATATAAATAAAATTAGAAAATGGAAACCAATGGTTTCTGAAAGAGGTAATGCATGTTATTGATTTTAGAAGAAAAATAATCTCAGAATGATATTTGAGAAGTGAAGGTTATGTGTGTTACATTTATAGAAAAATTGTGGAAGGTCAGTAAAGGAGCATCGATAATAGAAAAAGGAGAAAAGGTAGGTACATTGTATTTATGTAATGTTAATTCTAATTTCTCTATTACCTTAGCTTCTATATTTATAGATTTGACATTGTGGCACCATAGACTTGGGCACATGAGTGATAAGGGGATGAGGATTCTCCACTCAAATAATTTGTTGCTAGGTTTGAATCAAGTTGATTTGGATTAATGTGATAATTGTATGTATAAAAAAAAAGAGCTAGATTTCTCAGAGTTGGGAAGGAAACAAAGAGTGAAAATTTAGAGCTTGTGCATTCAAATGTATGGGGACCATCTTAGGTATCATCTCTTAGTGGCTCTTATTATCATGTTACTTTAATTGATGATGCAACTAAAAAAACTTGAGTTCATTCAAAGAAAATATGATTTATTTGATACTTTTAATAAATGGAAAGATTTGGTTGAAAATGAGATAAGAAATAACTTGAAGTGTCTAAAATCAAATAATGGAGGAAAATATTGTAGCATGGAATTTGAAAGTTACCATTCATACCATGGGATTCATAGAAAAAATATTGCTTCAGAAACATCACAAAAAAATGGTGTTTCAGAAGGGATGAATAGGAGAATAATGGAATATGGAAGGAGTATGAGCTCATATACATGATCACCTTTATGTTTTTGGATAGATGCTCTGGATACTATTATTTACTTACATAACAAAGGTCCTTCAAGTTCCCTAGATGGTGGTATTCCAAAGGAGGCATGGATAATTAAAAAGTTAAACTACTCATTTTAAAAAAAAATTGGTTATGAAGCATTTCTCCATATTGATATAAATAATAGAAAAAATCTTGAGGTTAAATCCAAGAAGTGTACTTTTATTGGATATGCAGTTAATAATTTTGGTTATTGCTTATGGGATTATGAAAATTATAAAATCATCAAGAGTACAGATGCGATATTCAATAAGAAGGTCATGTATAAAGTATTGCAAGTATGAGTAGTTGGTGTTGTTTGATTTCAACAAATCTATGTTTTTGTATTGATGAGTTTGTGTTGCATTGATGAGTTTGAGGTGATGCTTTGATTATTTGCATTATGTTGTCATTAGTAAGTGCTACTAGTGTCAACCTCTACGATGTAGGAACATCACTCTAGTGATGTGTGTATGCTCATTTTGATGTTAGGGGTCTTGTTTGTTTTAGTGGAGGTATTAGGGGATCCATTGGGATAATTTCGAATGGTTTAGGTTATTTAAATAGGCCTAGGAATTCAAATTTTGACTTTCCCGCCAAAATGCAAATTTGAATTTCTAGGTGTTTTTGGCTTGTTGAAGGGTTGGGGTTTGTTCCTCAGCTCTATTTTTGAGCTGGTTGAGTCTAATAAGGTCTTAGATGACCATGACTGACCTTGTAAGGTCTCTTTTCATCGATTTTTTCAATTCTAGGTTGAAAAGTTACAAAAAAGTGCATAATTGTTAAGTTTGATGCTATAGACATTCAATTTTTTGAAGGGAATGACATATGCTCAATTCATAACTATTTTTGTTACTCATTAATGTTGAATCAATGAGAATACATGGTACAAGACATTGTGTTAGCACGATTTCATGAATATGCCCTATTCTTGTTAAATTTGTGATAATTTTCTGTAAGAACAGTCAAAGAATAGCCTTGTACAACCTTGTACGAAATAGTGGTAAGTTTGAATATGCATGGAAAGATGGAGGTTTTTTTTTTAGAATCTAATTCTTTTGGTTTGGTGTGATTTCATTGTGTTTTAAGTGAGAAAAAATCAAACTACTATAAACTTAATTTATAACTATTTTTGTTGCTCATTAATGTTGAATCAATGAGAATACATGGTCCAAGACACTGTGGAAGCACGATTTCATGAATATGCCCTATTTTTGTTAAATTTGTGATAATTTTCTGTAAGAATAGTCAAAGAATAGCCTTGTACAACCCTCTATGAAATAGTGGTAAGTTTGAATATACATGGAAAGATGGAGTTTTTTTTTAGAATATAATTCTTTTGGTTTGGCGTGATTTCATTGTGTTTTAAGTGAGAAACAAGCAAACTACTACAAACTCTCCTATCACAAAGCTAGGGTTTCCAAGGAGAGGAGAAAATCATATCTTTTGTTTACATAAGTGAAAACTTATGAAATTTGGATGAAATATTCATTAGGTTGTTAGACATGTTTCCACCAAAGGAGGAGTCTCAAATCAATCATAGATGTGATTCATGTTGTTCTAAGTATGTTCACTATCATAAAACTGTCAAAACCCTAGGTGTCTTTGAGGGTTTAATGAAAAACACATTTATTGAATCCACCATAGAAAAGTGAGGGTTTAAAGAGATCCTCTAAGTGCATTGAAGGTTTGATAATCCTAAGAGATCATAGGAGTGAGTTTGGTTTCAATAGCACCACAAATAGGTCTTCCATGAGTGTTGGAGCCTAGGAAACTTGCAAACATAAGTTTGAAACACCTTCAAGAGAATCAATACAATCTAAAAACACGTGTTCTTGAATTTTTTATCCCTCTGCATAATTATTGGTATCAAAGCTATATTAAGCGAAGAAAATCAATATAAGGGTTAACAATCTAACAAGAGAAGGATGCCTCCAAGACTCAATGTTGCGAAAAGGGTGGAAGAGAAAATAGCCACACAATTGGGAGAAGTCCTTGCTAGAGAAATGAGGGAAATGAGAGTTAGTTTGAATGCAAGACTCACTGTAGTGGAAGCTAACAAAAGAAGAGGAGTGGTTATAGGGGATATGAGTGACCAAGAAGAAGAAGTGGTGAATGAAGAACCTCAAGAAGAACCTCAAGAGGAGAGTGATGTTGATGATGTAAGGATGTAAAGATTGTTGAGGGCAATCAAGGGTGAAGGAACCAAGGTGAAGATGGAACTTCTAGTATATACAAGTAGTTTGAATGGTGAAGAACTTCTTGATTGGATAGGGGAGTTGGAAAAATACTTTGAGTTTGAGGAGGTACCTAAAGAGCAACAAGTTAAGTTGGCCAGGACCAAGCTAAAAGGTCATTCATCCCTAAGGTGGAATTATGTTCAAGAAGAAATGAAAAGAAAGGAAAATCCAAGATCATTTCTTGGTATAGGATGATTTCCATGTTGAAGGTAAAATTCATGCCTAGTGACTACATGACTCAGTTGTATAGGAAGTTGTAGAACTTGAAACAAAAGGATATGGGAGTGAAAGAGTACAATCAATAATTTTATAAGTTCAGTGTCAAACTAGGACACATGGAGGATGACACTGACAAGGTTGCAAGATACCTTAATGGGTTGAAGTATAGCTTACAAGATGATTTGATCCTCACAAGCCCTAGGACACTTCAAGAGTATTATCAACTAGCCTCAAAGTCTAAGGAGAAGCTATATAGGATGCAAAAAAAGTAGAATAGAGGTAGAGGAAGGACTCATAGAGGTAGAGGTCCATATGCTGGTAGAGGAAAGTCACAAAGAAATAAAGGTGAGTATATCACCTCACAAGAACAAGCACCAAGTTCAAGAGGAGGTTTTAGAGGAAGAAGGCCTAACTTTAGGGGCAGATTTAGATAAAGAGGACGATTCAATGGTTTCACAAGAAAATGCTATAGGTGCAATAAGTTTGCAGGTCATCAATCTTGGGAGTGTCCAGAAAAACAATCAACTACCATCTCTGAGAATGAAAGAAAAACTCAATTTTCTCAAAGGGGAGATGAAAAAAGTGTTAAATCCTCAACACAATCAGAAGAGCTAGAGAAAGGAAAATCATTGCCGATGAGAAGGACATTGATAAAGGTTCCAATGGAGAACAAGCCACCTCAAAGGAAGTCATTATTCCATATTGTTTGCAAGTGCGAAGGTAAGTTTTGTCACGTTATTATAGCTTTAGTTATACTGATAATCTAGTTGTTGTTGAGATGGTAGAGAACTAAACTTGAAGAGATTACCTCATCCTACACCTTGAACAAGGGGCAACAATTTGGCACTTCTAATGCACCTAGAACCTTCACGAGGCTCATGAATGAGGTCCTCAAGCCATACATTGGTAACTTTTTTGTAGTTTATCTTGATGATATATTGGTTTTTAGTTCTAATAAAGAAGAACATTTGCATCATTTCAATTTGGTGTTGAGAAGGCTGCAAGTGGAAAATTTGTTGATAAACATTAAAAAGTGTGAGTTCATGAAGATAGAACTACTGTACCTTGGTTTTGTGGTTTCAAAGGGAATGTTGAAGATGGATCCAAGCAAAGTGAAGGAAATATTAGAGTGTCCTACACTTAGATTACAAATGTAAGAGTTTTTCATGGCCTTGCAAGTTTCTATAGGAAATTTATCAAAAAATTTAGTCATATATGTGCACCTATCATAGACACTATTAAAGGGAATAATAAAGGGAAGTTTTTGTGGATTGAACATGTTGATAACAGTTTCAAATATCTAAAAAAGAGAGTGACTAAGTAGCCTATCATGGTCTTGCATAAATTTAATAAGGTTTTTCAAATAGAATGTGATGCTAGTGGTCATGCAATAGGGGCAATGTGAAGCCAATATAATAAGTTGGTAGCATATGTTAGTGAAAAACTGAATGATGCAAAGAAGAAGTACTCTTCATATGACTTGGAAATGTATGCAATGGTTCAATCACTTAAAAAATGGAGACACTACCTTCTACCTAGGGAATTTTTGGTCTATACAAACAATCATGCACTTCAATTCATAAATAGCCAAGAAAAACTTAGTCAAAGGCACGTTAAGTGGTTTGAGAACTTATAAAATTTTACTTTCACAATCAAACACAAGAAGGGATAGAGTAACAAGGTGGTTGATTCTTTAAGTAGAAGGGTAGTAATGGTACAAGAAATTCAATTACAAAGTGTTGGGATCGAAACACTCAAGGAGATGTATGAGGATGATGAGGATTTTAAAGAAGTTTATGAGGTTTGCAAGTGGCCTATTAATACTAATCAAGAGAAATGGCTAGATTAACCGATACAAGATGGTTTATTAGTTAAAGGAGCACACCTTTATGTGCCAAAATGTTCTATGAGGGAAAAAATCATCCAAGATAAGCATTGTGGGAGTATGCTAGGTCGTTTTGGCCTTGACAAGACACTAGAATAGCTAAGAAAGATTTACTTTTGGAAAAATATGCAAATAGATGTAGAAGATTTACATGGAGAGATGTACCATGTGTAAAAAAGAAAAAGGGAGCAGCACTAATGCAGGACTGTACCATCCTTTACCACTCCCAATGGGCATTGGGCATCCATCAATATGGACTTTGTTATGCAATTATCAAAGACTCAAAGGGATTTTGATTTAGTTTATGTAGTTGTTGACAAGTTTTCCAAAATGGCTCACTTCATCCCTAGAAAAAGTACAAGTGATGCTTCATATGTTGCAATTTTTTTCTTTAAAGAGGTTGTTAGACTTCATGGGTTCCCATTGAGCATAGTTTCTAAGGCACTTTTGGAGAACATTGTGGAGGAAGCTTGGTACAAATCTTAGTTTTAGCTTCACCTACCACCCTCAAACAGATGGCCAAATTGAGGTGATCAATAGGAGCTTAGGTAACCTACTAAGATGCCTTTCAAAGGATCATCCTAAACAATGGGATTTTGTGTTACTACAAGAAGAGTTTGCTTATAATGACTTAATGAATAGAAGATTGGAAAGAGTCTATTTCAGGTGGTCTATGGCATGCAACCAAGAGGATTATTTGAACAACCAAGAGATCTCAGTGGTATGGAGAAGCAAAGTACGGAGGGTGAACAATTTGCAATTTCCATACAAGAGATACATCAACAAGTGCAACAACAACTCCAAGAAATTGTGGACTAGGGAAAACTTTAAGAAACCACCCCCTTGGAAAAGGTGTAAAATCTTGACGACTCTTGTATACTTCCCAATAAAAATATTAATTTTAGTGGCAATTTTTTTTTCATTTTTCGTGAAAATAAAATAACTTCCATTGGAAAATCTTTTCTAATCACTAGAAGTCTATGGAAAATCCTAGCGAAATGAAATTTTTTAAAAACCACTAAAATTTTTCCATTGGTGATTAAAATCTATTTTCAAAGCAATAAAATATTTCGATTGGAAAATTAAACTTGTTTTCAAACTAGAAAAAATATTTCTTTTGGCGATTAAAACTTTTTTCCAAACTAAAAGATAAAATTCATTGGTGAATTAAACCTATTTTCAAATGATTAAGAAAAAAACATTGTTGAATTAAACATAATATCAAACTAATAAAAAAATGCATGAAAATAAAGATTATTTGCCTCATTGTTTTCATCAACCAACCAAAAATCACATACAACTATAATAGTTTTTTTCAAAAAAGCATCTTAACATGCTTCATAACAAAAAAAGTGACCCTACCCAACTAAAAATAGTTCACAACTATCTGTATCTACCTTACATATTTCAACAAGCCAAAAATTTAGTACTAGTCTTGTGTTAGTTCTGCAAAAACCCTACAATAACTTCAAATTCTATCAGTGCTACTTGTTTCATAACCAACTTTCCTTGTTGCTTTTCCTTTCATCTTCCACTTCCTTGCATTCCATCCTTTTTCTTTCATATAATTTTCCTCCACTTTTACCTGTGCTTCCATGCACTCTGCCTCCACTTTCTCCTATGCTTTCAACTGTACTATAATTTCTTCCACCTTCATGAGCTCTATATAGAGCTTCAATGCTTCCCAACCTAACCTTGCTTCTTCCCTGCATTTATTTTTAATCTCATCCTTTAGACAACACATGAAAGGGATGCATCCTTCTACCCCTTCGAGTTCCACATTTTCAAAGCCTTCCCGGATGTCAAAACCTTCACCTGGAATTTCCCATTCAAGTATTAATTCTAATCCTTCCAAGAAATCTCTATGCACAATTATCTCCATCACTTCTCTCACTATGCTTGTCAATTCCCCAGAGTCCAAACCCCATGCTATAATCAAGGAGTATACATCCATGTTAGTTTTGTATCTATGCCTCATATTTCCAAAGTATTTCCCCAAAATCATCTGCGCACTTTGTACCAACCTCCCATCAGTGAATAAAAACATACCCATTAATCTTTTGCTAGAAGCTTCACCATAAAACAAGTTTAATTGCCTCCTCGAATGCAAAGTGAAGTTAGCCTCCATTTCAAAATTGTTGCAGCTTCACCGCCACCACCACCACTCTTTCAAAAAAATTGTGTGCCTTCTTCTCCATGCCAAACTCTATTATTAACTTTTCTAATCGAGGATCAAGAGGTAATAATTTTCTGAAATTTGTACATACCAATCTTAATTACCCATCGATCCTCCAATCATGTCCACTTGCTAAAATCTACCCACAATCTTCACTTCATAAATGCACCATCCTTGCCACCTTTCCTATCTTAATTCACCAAAGTTATGGTTTTGGTGTTTTTCCTAACCTTAGTTTCCACCTTTCCTATCTTAATTCACCAAAGTTGGGGTTATGGTGCTTTTCCTAACCTTATTTGCAAGTATTTCTTAGTCATCTTTGTAGTCAGTGGGTCGGTGGTTTTGAAAACTTCGAAACTTCAAACTTTGGTTCTAAGGTTCCAAATTTCAGTGACCGTGTGGCATTATGGACCACAACCATTCGATGAATTTTTGATGGAAGGTTGTAGTTGTATTCTGAAAGTATATCTCTCAAGCACTAGATTTGTGCTTTGAAAGCTCCAGAATTACACTAGAACCATTAAATATTTTACTATTTAAATATTGGTGCTCTTGTTTACCATTTAATATTGCCTAAGTCAAACCAAAATATTTTATGACAAAGCCTTAAATCTTAACTCTATAATCTTGAGGGTTGAGTCTTGTCAACCTAGCGATGACCCCATTTTAAATTATGTACATGCATAAAGTTTGTTTTAAAAGAGGGACCGTTCAATGAATTTTTTATGGATGGCTATAGATGCATTCTGAAAGTAAATCCTTGAAGCACTAGACTTGTGAACTAAAACCTCCAAAATAACACTAGAACTGTTAGATTTTTAGAAGTCAATGGTTGAGATTTTATTAATTATTGGTTTTAGAAATCAACATATAGTTTTGATCATAAGTGAGAGAAATTTATTGTGACTCATTAGGAAATTAATAATGATTAAGGTAAAATGAGACATTTAATTCTCTCTTTTCAATGCGTCAAAGTACTCTACCTTTCATTTATTCTATTGAAATTCTTAATTTGGCTATGGTATTGGGCAATGGTGTGGATTAATGTCATATGAATAGCCAGAGTGATTGATTTGATAGCTTTATATTGAAAATTTCACAATGTATTGTAGAATCATAGATGATGATGTCAATAATCTAGTGATTTTGACAATCGGCAGCTTGTGTGGCACTACAAATTTTGACAATTGACAACTTGTCAGCTTAAGGTATAGTTTACAACTTTGCATGTAGCTAGCTTGAGGTAGCGATTAATTAAGTTGGATTTTTGGTTTGCATTAATCACAATTATTACTAGTCAGTAGTAACTATACACAACCTCACATGTGACACATGTGAGGTGTACAAGGGACCAGGCTGGTAGTGGCACTTTTGGTGGAACTTTTGGCCCATAAATAAGGATAGTGAGCACAACTAAAATCATTTGTTTAATTGTCATAAGGGTTTTCATTTTGTAGGGTTAATAACTTAATAAGGGTTCAGGAAGAAGATGATCTGATATTATTGGGGATGTTCTAAATTATCTTGCCTCCAATTATGTAGTTACAGAGTAAAAGACCAATTTCCTTCAAGTTCAAAATGGGTGGAATTGGAAAGTTGATTTGGTTCACCTGAATTCTCAGACAGGTTTTGAAATAGGATGAGAAGCTCTGATGGAGATAAGTGTTATCCTAGTGCATGGAAGCTATAAGTAGAAGATGGGAGCAATTTTACTACCCCTCACCGTCTGCATGGTTTCCCAAGAAATTCCCATTAATTTCAGTGCTCATCTTCTACATGGGAGTAGTTTTACTACCCCTCATCATCTACTCGGTTAGCCAAGAGAGTCCCTTCATTTATTTTGAGACACCATGGCCTACCAAGCAAGCCCCATGCATTTATTTTAAGTGCTCATCTTCTACATGGGAGAAATTTTACAACCCCTCATCTTTTCCATCAGTTTGGTTCTAAAAGGGCTAAGTACATTTTGTATCTTCACAGCTCCCATTTCCCCAATTTTATTGGGCCCCCTTTCTCCATGCATTTATTTTCAGAGACCATGGTTGACCCAGCAAGTCCCATGAGTTTATTTTGATAGCTCATGGTTGACCTGGAAAGTTCCATTTATTTTCAAAGATATATGTATCACATTTATGTTTTTAACTTTTCACCAGCGGTCTAGCAGAAGCTTGGTGCTTGTGCTTACATTTGTATTTGCACTATGTAATAATGTGACATCGTAATTGAGTTGTAATAAAATAAATGGTTGTGCTATTAATGTGACATTGTAATTCATTTTATTAAGTCCTTTGCAAGTTAAGTTCTATTAATGGTTGTGCAATGCACTACTAATGTGACATTGTAATTCATTCTATTAAGGCGTTTGCAACGTTAAGTTTTCAGCCCCTTGGCCTTGATGTCAATCCTAGTGGATTAAAATTTAAAGAAAATTTAAAACACGTGTTTTATGTTTATTATTTATATCATAAATTACTCAACCGTTCGATGAAGATTTGGTGTATGGTTGTAGTTACATTCTAGAATGAAATGCATAGAGCACTACACTTGCAAACTTAAACCTCTGAAATCATCCTATAACTGTTAGATTAACAAAGATCAAGAATTTAGAATTTGTTGTCAATGCAGGAGTAAATGATTAATGGCTTGTTTTAAATAATGCCAGCCATGTACATTGTACTACCTAATTGTGTATTGTGTAGTCTGTAAGTAATGAGTAGACATTTTGGTGTCATTTAGTTTGCTCATTGCAATTCACCACCCTATTTTGGGTTCCACAATTCCACTTCGAACAAAGCCATTCTAGTAACCCAGTTTCAAGTGTCAACCCAATTTCAACTTCAAGAATCAAAATTCAAAATATGGGTAAGTTAAAGAATTATTGTGGCTACATTTCATCACTTGACATTTCTTAAAATCTTATTTTGTCAAACTTTGAAGTTTAGGTTTAGGGTTAAGAGGCTTAAGAATTAAGAAAAATTAAGTACTAATAGGGAATTACAAAATTTAATATTGTTGATTGTATTAGCAAGATAGTTTTCCCATTCCCATCCAGCGTTTACTAACCAATGTGAGTAGGGATAGTGAGGAACATTCAAATAAGATAATAAACTACAATATTTTGGGTAGTTTATCATAGGATGCCCTCTGGACAAAATATGGAAAACAACACTCATCTAAATAGTTTTTGATAGATTTGTTGCTTCCATTGCTTTTCCAAATTGAGCCTCATGTGTACCTTTACATGCAACAAGCTTCAACATTTTTTGGTGATGCTCTTCATAATTTGCGGCATACCTAACATGAAGACAATGACATACCTAACTTGAAGACATTCTTCCTTTGATTTCCATCACATGACTGATTGTTCCTTTCCATCTATGATTTGTTTTCCATAAACTTTACTGATATGATTTTCTATAGTGTCAATGTTTAGTTGCAACATCTTATCTCTTCCACATTTCCAAGTACAAATCATACATTTGGCCATTTTTTCATTTTCAATATCATTTTCTTTCCCTACTGGTTCAATGAATGGGTACTTTGACAACAAACGAAGTTGAAAATTCCTTGTCATTTCCCACTCGCACCCTCTTTTTGGTTTATATTTCCTTTTCTTGCTACCAACATTATCATCTTCATCCAAGTCAATTATCTCATTTTGGCTAACAGGGCCCAAGGTATCCCTTGGAAAATCTTCTGCAGTATTGCCATCCTAATTTGATACATTTTGACTTAGATCAATGACAATCTCAACTTGACCTCCAGTGGCGATGAGGTATTATGAATGCTACCAATATTTGGTGGAAGAGTTGATGATGTAGCTCCATCTTGACCTAATGGGTCAAAAGCTTTGGCAATTCCAAAGTAAGACTATATGTTACATCTAATTTTTTGGCGTTTTGACAATCTCCCAGTCTCTTCACCATCCAGAGGAGTGACCAGAGTCTATTCACCACCCTGCGGAGCAGCTGGAGCCTTACAACCTTAAGGAGCAGAAGGAGTCTAAGGAGTGGCAGGAGTCTCTTCACCACCCTAAGGATTGGAAGGAGCCTTACCCTTGCTACTCAAGTCACTTGACTTATTGATCTCTGATTCACTCGACATATTCATATCTCACTTTGAATAAAAATTGGAAAAAAATGTCTTCTTGTTTAAGGATGGAGAATAATAATATAGTTCCCATTCCCTACTCAATATCATCTTTAAGACTAAAGCAAGAATGGAAAATAGATAAAGAAAACTTATTATTATAACTAATAACACTATGAAGAAATGATCACTCACCTTTAAGTCTACGTTTTCGACTTTCTCTAACTTTTGAATTGAGAAGTAGAACCTCAAAACCAAAGAA
This sequence comes from Sequoia sempervirens, assembly GCA_007258455.2. Taxonomy (NCBI): domain Eukaryota; kingdom Viridiplantae; phylum Streptophyta; class Pinopsida; order Cupressales; family Cupressaceae; genus Sequoia; species Sequoia sempervirens. The sequence continues at coordinate 20,655 of VDFB02078833.1, read as the reverse complement.
AATGTGTAAGAATAAATGACACTTTCAATTGTATTTATTTTTGTTCAAGGAATGGATTAATAATATTGCTTTCGGTTATTTATCAAAGATTGTGTGAATGGAAATGCAATAGGAATTTATAAGTAGTGTGATAAGTGTTGTTCTTTAAAAATGATGTAGAATCACATATCAAATTCAATACCATGGAATACAATATAAAATTTTTGGCTTTTCCTAAACTTAGTTGCTAGTCCTCATATTTTAATAAACTTGTCACGAAGTTCTAAATTTTCATAACTTCACAATTCCCTGACTTGGTTGATGGTTCACTCTATTGAGTTGCAAGTCTTTCTTAGTCATCTTTCTACTCGCTGGGTCAGAGATTCAAAAACTTTTACACTTTAGAGTTTGGTTCTAAGGTTCACTTTGTTGAAGCAAGAATGGAAAAGAGATAAAGAAAAGTTATTAGTATAACTAATAACACTTTGAAGAAATAATCACGCACCTTTTAAGTCTATGTTTTTGACTTTTGCTGACTTCTAAATCAAGAAATAGAAACTCATAACCGAAAAAAATGTGTAAGAATAAATGACAATTTCAATTGTATTTATATTAATCAATGATTCCATATTTGGTGAATTTTGTGGTATTTTTAAATGGTATATTAAAAATTTGGTGAATCTTGCATGCTTATACAACGATACGTTGTAATTTTCAAGGTGAAATGTGTCCTCAAATGTAATTATGTAGGTGTTGTATTAAATTCTTTTGGGATTCCAGGTGGAAATATTAGTTGGTCCAATTGAAATGCGTAGTTTGACAATGGAATTTTTTTTGCTTAAATATGCCTCATAAAAAACTCATTGGAAAATGGACATGCATTGGACCTATAGTTCATAAAATCCACGTGATTTGGATACCCTGTTGGGTGTGAGAAATTTTCCAATTTTGACTTGGCCGATTCCTAGAATTCGCCAATTAGTGAAGATTCGCCACTAATTTTTTCCCTATTGTGGACAAATACAAACAAAAGGAAAATTTGAAGAGAAGAAAGGTTAGTTTCAAGTTTGGAGATCTTTTCTTAGCACATATTAGGAAGAAAAGGTTCCCAAAAAGTGAATATACCAAGTTCAAGATGAAGAAGATAGGTCCTTGTAGGGTTGTTAAGAAGTTTGCCAGTAATGCTTATGAGATAGACTTGCCTAGTGGAGTAGGCATATCAAAAATATTCAATGTTGATGACTTGTACCCTTACAAAGGTGATGTTATTGTTTATGAAGGAGTGGGTACATAGAAGATATCAGATGTTGATTGGATAAAGGACCTACCACCCACCACACCAATAGAGCTAGAGTGCATTCTTGACACCAAAGAGAGAAAGAAGACTAGAGGAAAGCAATACTTGAAGTATTTGGTAAATTATAAGCACCTTCCATATGATAATTCCACATGGATGATAGAATCAAACATAATCAAGCATGGGAGGACAGTTGTAGACCTCCTATCACGTGGAACTTGAGTTTCAATATTTCTTCCTTTGGGAGTATGATGCAGGAACATCACTCTGGTGATGTGTGTATGCTCATTTTGATGTTAGGAGTATTATTTTTATTAGTGTAGATATTATGGTATCCATTGGGATCATTCAAATGGTTTAAGTTGTGTAAATATTCCTAGGAATTAAAACTTTAACTTTCCTACCAAAATGCAAATTTGAATTTCTAGGTGTTTTTGGCTTATTGAAGGGTTGGGGTTTGTTCCTCAGCTCTATTTTTGGTTTGGTTGAATATAATAAGTGTAGAACCAAGATCCTAATACCTACAAAACACAACAAAAAAACACATTATAAGATTCAAATGCAAGCCAAGATCAAAGTTCCCCATAAAATCCATTAGCAATGCTCAAAATAGGAATAAAAACAAGAACACAATGAAAAAGCAAGGAGATAGATCGAATCCTATTAAAAACAAGAAAACTCTTGAACTTATGGGGGAATTGGTTCTAATTTGATGTGGAAATTGGCCCTTTCCCAACTCCTATGTAATATTTTGATGATTTGGTGATGATTGATCCACTTGATGATTGCTTCAAATGAACTCCATGGAGAAAACCTGCAATAACCTAGTTGTGCCTTAATGAAATTGAGTATAGTAAGTTTTCTCAAATTATGGATGATCAAATGAGGAGAAAAATCTCTTATTTATAGAAAGACAAGATGGAGAAATTCCCAAAATGAAGCAATGTGGGACTAATTTCAACTAATGGCCAAATGGCACTTGTCAAGAGGTGAATGGGAAAAGGATGTGCACATTTTGATGAATGTGCCCATAAATGCAACTAGGTGGAATTTGAAAATAGTGAAATGACATGTAAGAGGGAAAAAAGAATGTCTTAAATTCCACTTGACTCAATGCATAAGATGGACTAAATGTCTTGTTGGAAGGATAAAGTCCACTTGGAAGAATTTCAAATTTGACGGAATATTCTCTAAAAGATGTCAAGTTGAGAGAAAATAGAGATTTAATAAATGAATTAAATGTATTTTCATGTGCAAGTGGCAAAAGCGAGAGGATGGGACATGGATCAGAATTAAATTAATCAAGGGTTAATTAATTTAACGAGGGATTAGATGATGTGACTATTTGATTTAGATTTAATTAAATAAAGATTTTGATTTATTTAATTAAAGGGGATGAATGTTAGATTAAATCAAATAAGGTTTTAGTTTATTTAATTTAATAAGACGACTTTAGAGATTTTAATCAAATAAAATTGAATTATTTAATTAAAGGGGGACACAAGGTTAATTAAATTAGATTGATTGATTTAATTAACAAGAGAGAATGACTTAATCAGATAAATGATTTATTTAAGGGAGGAAAATTGATGAATTTAATCAAATAAGGGTATTTGATTAAATGGTTAGACCAAGGGATGATTTAGGATGAAACATGTTAGTAATCGGGATCAAGCGTGTCGCGTCAATCAATACATTTTACGTGTCTACATTTTTCCCCTCTTTGAAGCAGTGCACTTGCTACGTTGATTCAAAGAATAAACTATCTCGATCAAAATTCAAAAAATTTCTAATCTCAAAACTTGCCCCACTGCTACCTTAGCAAGTGAAACATGTCTATTTACCGCCCCCATGAGAGATCCGACAAAAATTTCAATTTTTTGGGTGATCTCATGAAAAAAGGAGGACAAGGTGCCTGACGAGTCCAGCAAGGCTCCAAGAGGTCAAAAACGAGATAAAATACAAAAAATGGTGCAAAAATGGCCCTCAAATGTACAAAAATAGGATCGGGGGACAAAAACCTTGACAAGACGGCTAAATAGGGTCAAAAACCCTAATTTCTAGGCTTACATAGGCCTTGAGGGGCCACTTCCAATTCATTTTCACATTCATCCTTAAGATATTTTACAACTTTGAGCTCTAACACCTTCACGAGATGGCACAACAAGTTCCCCTACACATTTTTGACCAAGTACGAACACACCAAAGGCTTCCTGGCACTGTACCACCCATGAGTCAAGTTGACCCAACTTGGTTTTTTGATTTACATGCACATTTAATAGCCTAGGAAATATAGCTTTTAGGAGTGGTTCTATATTGCACCGCTAAAAATTTAAAACGGTGCCACTTAGCCTCAAACTGTGCCACCGTCACGAGTAGTGACATTGCAACGGAGTTTGGAATTTGGGTTTAAATTCCAAACCCAGCCACCTATACAAAGTGCATTGTCATGGTCCTCTTTAAAAATTTGAGTTTAGGTCAAACTAAGGTGCCTTCAAAAACTATGACACCATAGTAGAATTTGAGATTCAAACACTCCTAGAGGCACAGTTTGAAGTTTGCAAACTGCACCACACCCAGAAACAACAATGTTGAAGTTGCTTTGGGATATGTTGAGACAAGCCAAGATCCAAATTTTTTTGCTATTTTTTAATGTAGTGGCTTTCCTAATGTAGGAGGAGGTGAGAGAGCTATATTCAAAAGAGCATAGGTCTCGAGATCTTTTTGGAATTTTGGATGATCTGATTGAGTGACAACAGGAGCAACTAGGGTGGATTGGAGTTTGGTACACACACCTAGGCATGTTGACAACACTCATTGAGAGATTACATGGTGAGACATCCTCTTTCCACCTCCCAACAGGTGAGGTGATGGTCACACTAGAGGACGTGTGGTAGATCCACAGATTGCCCATCCATGAAGAGCAGGTGATATACGACATGGATTCTAGGAGGGAGGCTTGCTATGAAATTATGGGCCTTGATCAACTTGTTTTCTGCAAGGGTCAAATCGAGTTAGAGCATTATAGTCTCTTTGTGTCACCCTTCTTCCTTGTCATTGCAACCATTATATCAGGGATCGTCGCACTAGATCAATGAGGTCAATACTTTAGTCATAGATGGGAGCTCGCTTGGGAGCACATGGTTCGACGATGACCATTATTTGCGTGGGGGCCAATTCTTTTAGCCTCACTGTATAGAGACTTGTACTCCTTCATGTCTAGGCTTGGGAGCACATTTTTATGCTTTTTCTGAGAGTTTTTCCAATTTCCATGGAGCCAGATGATCTGATTTTCTGGCGATACCGCAAAGGTGCTCATTCACCCACACAGGATAGCATAGGATTCCTCATTGGAGGAGAGTTCTTGATGACATGAGATCATTTACATGGCGGCCATATTTTGGATGGCCCGCATGGTTTAATGATGTTCAATAGCTCTTGTTTGCTCGAAAAGACAAACTAATGTAGGGAAAGGAGCACACGATGCTTGAGATGTACCTACTAGGTAGAGTACAAAGATAGTTCAGAGAGCCACAGGATAGGCCAAATGATCAGTATGTGGCCATTTTTGCATGGACTACGAGTCAAATCTACTGGGGCTGGTATATTCCTACACAAGAGGTAGTGTAGAGATTTATGCAACTGGTGGCCAGGCCATGGCCATATGATTAGGTGTAGGATGATGCAGGGATGATGTAGGCATGCAGGGATTGGTTTAGGATGCCTCTTCATCTAACAGTACTAGGGACACCATCTACTTGATGTAGAGCCAGAGGCAGAGGTACAGGTTGAGGCCGAGGGGACGGAAACGGGGACCAACGAGGTAGAGGACCACTACCAGATCAGGATAGGGGGCCATAGGATCAACCACTCCCAGATCCACAGGTGAGGGAGTAGAGATAGGATGTCCCTTGGTAGGACCAAGATTAGGGACGACAGAATAGGGTCCTGACACTACCCAGAGACAGTGATCAGCACCAACTACTCGTGTATCCACCTCCCCAACCAAACCCTAGAGATGCCCAAATTTTGCAATTACAAGAACAGGTGCAGGCACTAGCAGTTGAGAGAGATTAGCTATAATTAGAGTGGGACCAGGTAGTCCAACAAAGGCAGGCTATAGAGCTACAGAAAGCAGTTGAGATGGGTAGACGACAACAACTAGAGAGCATGGTTGCATCTTCCTCCTAGAGCACAGTATCACTTCGACCATACAAGGAGGCCATCCAAGAGGCTGATTATTACAGGTTGCACTATTATCAGGCTATACCATGAGCAACCTGAGTGCCAATTTTTTCACAGAGGAGCAGCCACAAACGTGTAAAGGATCACGAATTTTTATGAATTTTATTTTATGTTTTTAGACCACCTATAATTGATAGACAAATTTTCTAACGTTAAATCTTGTTGGTAGCTTGCAACCACAAGTTGATAGAAATTTGGTAGGGATTTGCGCAATTGCAATAGAAATTGAGTTTTGTTGATCAACGCAATTTTTTTTCTCTTTGACCTTGAACAAAATTAGAACAAATTGCAATTTAAAAAGTGAAGTCAAATAATTTTATTTTAATTCTCATCAATTAAATAATCACTCCAACATACAAAATATATTGTTACCTTTTGCATTTTGAATGCCCCAATATGTCAGTAATAATATCTTGCTTTTCTCAAATGATAATAGTTGGCTAGATTTGGGTTTACACTTGCCAATATGTCCCATTGTAGAAAGGATGGTGACGAATGCTGTTGAAATTGGATTTACACTTGCCAATTGCATGAGATGGACAGCTTAAAGTTTCAAGGTGTTGTCAACAAATCCATTTTATGCATGTCCAAAAATCATTGCATTTCATGACAGCATGCCTTTTAAGGCATTTCTAAGGTGTTGTCAACAAGCCTAGTTTATTTATGTCCAGTAATCATTACATTTCATGGAAGTGCAACTTTTTGATCTATTATGCTCAGATGGATGCCCATGCCCTGTTTCAAGGCTCAATTTTTGCAGAAGCCTTAAAAGATGCTTTAAGCTACCAATTGTATTTGCTTAAAAGTTTTCAAATGCTCTCTCATTAGACTATATCTCTTTTAGTCAGTTTGTTTCTACTTTAACCAAAGAGTCTTTAAGGGAAGCATATGATCAGGTGAAGCATTTGCTTCTACTTCAACCAAGAAGTTTTTGCTGTGTGATTGCCCTAAGATATGCTAAATTGCAAATATTAATCAATAAATATTAATTGACCAATATTACAAAGCTCTTATATAAGAAGCCAATGTCTGGTCAACTAAGACTAATCCCTATTCGCTTACATATGGTAGCAGTTGGTCAACGTGTGGACTTTGAGATTAGGATTCCATCTTCCATTTACCAAACCCAGAGACCTAGAAAGTAATGAAGAAGGCCTCATTGTGTCATTTTAAAGTGGCTCATGAGGATGAAGTCTCATAAGGGTTTAGTACAGGGATTCATTGTGCACCTGAATTGGAAGATTTTCAATAGACACTGTAAGAAGAGTTGTGAAGATATGAAGACAGCCATTGAAGTATAGCAACCATTGCACAGGGTGGTTCTGCTACTAATAGTAGAGCTCCTAGTATAAGGGTAGGGTAGAGTTTATACTAGTTTTCTTTGTCGGGTAAAACTATCAATTTGGGAGTTGAGGGAGTTGAGGGCGCATTTTTAGATATCCATGCCGTGAATTGAACCTATGCCATGTAGGTTATCTCCCAAGGAAGTTTACTAGTGGGCCACGGTCCACAGGGATCCCTCAAGTTGTGTTTCACATGCATGAGACGAATCTTCAAGAACACTCCTTTCCCGGAATCAAGTATTTTTGGAACCATGGAGATGTGGAGTTATTGACTGATGCAAATGTATTTGCTCTCAGAATTTATAAAAAAACGCAGAATGTAAATAATAGCAGCTTTCCACTTATATTTACATTGGAAAAATGCATGGATAAGAAAACCCAGATGAATGAATGAGTGTAACTTTATAATGTATCATACAGAGATTGTAAACCCAGATGAAAGGATGAGTATAAATTTGCAGTATATCATACAGAGATTATAAACCCAGATGAATGAATAATATAAATTTACAATATGTATCTTGTATTGTGAACCCTCAAAAATAGTCTCCAACTTAGATTGTCTTTCCTGTTTCCCGACACCCATTGCTACAGTTGTCACAGGTTTTGACAAGCAACAAACAGAGGATGGCTTATCTCCCTCATCCTGTAAATGAATATCAAACAGAGGCTGAACTTTGCCCTTGATTTATTATTAAATATTATAAATATTTGTGTTGTGAAGAATTGAATCAGAGTTTTTTCAACTCTTTACTGATTTGTTTTGGGAAGGTTTTGTTCAGTTTTAACTGTGACAGAGTTAACCACTAGCGAATGGAAAATTGTGAAGTAAATGTATTTTTCAGAAAAATAATTTGATGTTATTTTGGATTTTCTTCTATTTTTCTCTATATTTTAAAGTATTCATGTTTATCTTTTGAATGCTTCATGCAAATTTTTAAAACTGTTTTCAGTGTGCTTATTAATATCTGCACATATTTGAGGGTGAAATCAGAGATTCATTATTATATTGGAAAACAGTTGAGCTATATGCAACAGGGAAGAATTTTACTATGTTTGAGTTTTTTCTTGAAAATGTTTTCTCAGAAAAAACTACTGTGCAGATTTATCGGACTTCTTTTTCTCTACAACTGTATGAAACAAAGAGACGCAATTAAAAAGAGAGAACAAATAACATGAAAAATCAAAAGACTGACCAAAAAATATTTTACAAAGACATTCTAATAAATTTACTTAGAAAAGTGTGCATCTATACATTGATGACAATTTAAGCATGACACTCCATAATAGGTAACTAGTGAAGAGATATAAGTCATGGAAGGAAGAAGATAACAATGAAAACGAGAAAAAAACTTCAATGATATACTGCACAGTGCCCCTGAAGAAAAGTGAAGACATATTTACAAATTATGTATATCATCATATCACAAATTTATTTATAAAATATCAAATTATTTTTCATAGTTACAGAAACACAATAGTACATGTATCTGTGTGAGATTAGACAGTAAAATAATTTCGACATAGCTCTTTATTTCCTGTCAAACATTTCAAATGTACGATATACAAATATCTTCCATTAAATAGATCTCAAAAGAATTGGTTGTAGATTAAAACATGGAATGTGCGCGCCTGCTTTTTTTCAAGCGTTTTTGTATCTCTGTTGTTTCTAATTCCTGCATAAATAAAATAAAATAAAAATTAAATTACAAATATGTTTTTATTAATGGTAAGGGTTTTTGAAAAGGCCTATTTTTTTTAAAATGCCAGCAAATAGAAATCAATTAAACAACATAGCTGCAACAAAACTGTCAAATTATGTCTAACAAAAGGAACACCCTTAACCCAAACATGCAACATAGAAACATCTTATCTAATTTATTATGTCTGTGTGAAATGTCCTACTATAATATAATTCAATGATATCAATATCATAGTCATATTATGTTATAACATTCTTCCAAAGTTGGAATGGAACCCACATTATGAAGATCACACAAAGATTATCTAATACTTTGAAAAACTTGCAACAATAATTATAGACCCGCTTTCAATATGAACAATTCTTGAATCATACCCAAAAGAAATAAACACTATAATTATAGACTCCCTTTCAATATGAACACTATATTGAATATGCACACTTTCTAACACTAATAGCATTCTTAATCTTTTTATTTTGTTCACCTTAAGGTGTAACCCAATATTACTTGTACAATATCTAACCTAAATAAAGTTTAACGTTATATTTAGAAGCAATGGTGCCTCCATCCAAACAATGAGCTTCAACGAGGGTGTACCACAGAGCCCTACTTCCATCGTATTTCTCATTCTCAAATATCATAGAAAGAACCAGGTGAAACTGGTGCCTCTGCAACTATTGATTTTGTTGCATTGCTCTATTCACAATTCAGAGAAATGCACTATATTTCTATATTTCCAACTGTTAAAGCCATTGAATTCTTTCTTTCCCACTGCTCACTGAAGGAATTCCCTCGTGGATTCAAAAAGGCAAGGATCACTCTTAGAATGATTTATAAAAGAAACATTGGTTCACCCATTGTTGCAATTAAAAGAAAAGTATAATACGATCTGACTTGCAAGTTGAACATGCTTCAAAGGGGGCAATTGAATCCTTGTTTAGACATGAAAATGATTTGAAAATGTCTGATAAAACTCTTCCCATGCTTTGAAGGATGTCCATAGCATGTTTGAAGGCTCTTATTTCACTAGAAATAGAGAGGAAGTTGGCAAAGGTGGTGGCATCCAATTTTACACCTACTAATTGTGTAAAATACCAAGGAATGTGACATATAGGGAAAAAATTATGAATGTTTGTTCTATAGGAAGAACCAAGATTATAATTTCTCTTCTCTAAATGGTGCTGATAGAATTAGAAATGAGAAAGGTGATGAAAAGGAAAACTTCAAACTGGTTTAAAAAAGAAGATAAAGCAAATGTAGATAAGCAAGTAGATACCACATTGAAAAACAATTCTTAGTTAAGATCCCTTTTTCCATCTAAGCTGGTTATGAGATAGAAAAAGTCTTGCTTTCATTTCAGAGGATGATTTAAAACTTATAATAAGGAGAATATTTGACTGAACTTCTGAAGTTAACAAAGCCTGTCTAACCCCTATGATAGAGAAGAGATCAAGATAGCAATGGGCATATGGAATGTGAGATCACAGAATGTATCATCATTAAGAAGAATTTAAAATAGACATCAAATAAAGCATAATGAATGAGAAACAAGTTAATATGGAATATGGGATCACACAATGTATCATCATTAGGAAGAATTTAAAGTGGGCATTAAATAAAGTACAATGAATGAGAAAAAAGTTAAAATGGCAATGAAGGAAGAGATATAACTATGTCTGCGCCAGTTGGAAAAAAAGTATTGCGGCCCAAAAAAATATAATATGTGGGCAAAAAACCTTATAGCTGTGATTAACTTGTAAGGTAGATCATCCACATGTAAATTTTGAGTGGATTTTCAACAAGATCAGGATGTGTCTTTATATCAAAAGGTTTCCTATGTTTGATGGTGCACTATGCTGCCTCTAATGTACAATGTTTCCTGTTTTTCTAAGAAAAGAAAAAAACCTTCTTGATCAATGGACACATCAACAAAATACTGTAAGTGAGTATAATTACATTCAAATAAGAGAAAATGGAAAACGACAATGGAAATCTTGATTTTCCAAAAGCACTTGCAAGATAGCAGCAAAGAGTTTTATGTGGCACACGGGTAGGTTAGAGGTAGAGAGGAAAGGTAAGATATATTAGTTTTATTCTCACCCAACATAAGTCTGGCTGATAACATGAATGCCAACTAATTTGTTTCTATATCATATGGTTATACACAGGGCTCAAACACAAATCTATTAACTGAAAATTATATTTCAGCATATCTAAATGAATGGCAATATAAGTTTATACAAACTTACATTAGAAGCAACAATTTAAAAATTCAAAAATATAAAAATTCAATGACTGCCATATTTACTTGGTTTTCAACTGAATATAATCAATTCAAGATTTTAATTGCTTCAAAAACACAAACATTTTTCCAATCCTGTTAGAAAAAGGTTGCAAAAATATTTTTTAAATTTACTTAATTCACAATTTAATATGAATATTTTATCTCAAAAACTATAAGAAGGGCTACAATGTTTGGAACTTGTGAAACAATAGAAAAAAAAAAAATTATTTCTTTTGAATTAATGAATTAGATCAACATATAAATGGGAATATATTGTATTAAAGCAACTCTAAAGTCTTTCATAAGGCTGCATTATACTTTTAAAAGTTAGAATTTAATATTTTATTCAGAAGTCATTTATATGTATCTTACTTGGGGTACAGCACAATCTGCATGATGTGGATCCCATTGTACAGCACATGAACAATCCCATTCATCCATCTGAACTTCAGATAAAGGTGCTCTGTATAGCAACAATATATAAGATAAAACAGCATAAAGCTCTATAACACTAAAATTGAGTAAAATATTTTTTCAAAAAAAAAATTATATTAATGTTTATAAGGGATTAAAAACTATTGATGGGAGTCAAAAAGCATAATCAATTGTAATTAAGAAATACTTAGGAAAAAAATTCTAGATTGTGTTCAAAAGAATGTAAATATTAGAAAGTCAAAAGGAAATACCTCCGCCATTTTCCACAACGAATGTTTTTTCTTGCCTTTTTTCCATCTAGACATATATCCCCTTTCATGTATGTTACTTCTTTACATTGAAGCCAATTTTCTTCAAAATTTTCTGGGAGAGAAATTGCAGGTTGCCAGTATTTCTCCCACGTATGCTGAAATACCCATTATAAAAAAAAAACATAAAACATGCAAATTTTTGAAATGGTTTGAAATTAGTAAGCACTAAAATATAAAAAATGTAACAATTGAACTGTTGGAACAAGCATTCCAATACAATTGAACTGTAGAAAGGGTCCTTGTCCAGTTGAGCAACCTGTGACAGATTCCATTGAAGATGACTCTATAACAGAATACCTGCTTCAACTGTCTCCTCCAAGCTGCCGATAATGATAAAAAAAAAAATTGAATGGGGATTATACGATGGTTAAAATTATGGCATCTAGTGACTATGCTTTCTGCCTTCTTCTTCTTCTTCTTTTTATTCCTTGTATTAAAGTCACAGTTCTATGTTGATTGAAACTGTATCTCCGTCATTTTCTTTCATTGCTTGGTTCTTGAAGTTTTCAAGCATATGGTATCTAGTTGAGTTCCGGAGATATTATATTTTTTCTTTTGGCAACCTAAGATTTTGTAATATAATATTATGCATTTAGATAATGGAGTTTTTTCTCAAGATTCCTTCAAGATTTTAAGAAAATTCACTGCGGGAAAATTACTCTCATGACAAAGTCACTTGAAGTAAAATTCACCTTCAACAATTCACCGTTGGGGAAAAATTAACCGCTTTAATATTTGTTAATATTAATGCGATGAATTTTCCATGGCAGTGAATTGCTGGTGGTGAATTTATCGTGGCGATGAATTTTTCAAAAGAATTGCTGACAGTGAATTTGTTGTATGCCTCCCTTCAATTATGATCAATTGCTATTTATTAATTTACTTGACTAAAATTTATTGCTATTACAGTGCAATTAGCTCCTACAGGCTTGTATATAGTATTGACTTGTTGTTGCGAATTTGAATCAGCTGAGTTTACTGCTGTTATAATAGTGTAATTAGCTCCTGCTTGTTATAATGTTTTAGTGTACTAAAAGTCAATAGCAGAATAAATTCTGCTGGTTCTTGATTCCATATAATGGTATGAGAACGAGTTTCTTAGCCTCATGGCCGAAGCCATACAATTGTTTTATTTTAGTTTTTGGGAGGAGAAAGGGGTATAGAGGCTGTCACAGATGAATATTAGAGCTTATGAGAAACTTTTTATGAAGAATTTCAGATTTTGTATGGGAAACCTGTATTGAAGGATCTCTTGAAGATTTTTTTCGAAGAATATATTGAGTTTTGAAAGTTTTATAAAAGAGATTACATGCAAGTGCAGTTTCAGTTTAATAAGTGGAGATTAAGGACTAAATTTGGGCATCAGGCAAATTCACTGTCAGCAATTCACCACTAGAAAATTCACCGCATTGCTGGTGGTGAATTTTCCTATGGTGAATTGTTGGCCGTGAATTTTCTGTAGCAAATTGTTTGCGGTGAACTTTCCTGATGGTAGATTCTGTTTGTTTGTCCTATGAATGTTAAAGTTTATCTTATTTTAAAATTTATATCATAAATTAAATATATATTTAATAGCACTTCTATATAATCTTTTAATACAAAGGAGTCTTCCCACAATTTTAATTGTATTTTAGGATAAAATTATACACGGGCCACATCAGATTTAGGCCCTTGTAAAGATGTTCCACATAGGGTTTCTATTTTATTTTAATTTATGTTAGACACAAAATTATGAAATTGAAGAAATGTAGTTATATGATTAAAATGAATCTTTTTTTTAGGGAAGATTTTTTTTAACATTGGCCAGTTATAATTTCTACTTCTTTATAGTTATTATTGTTTTCAACTAAACGTTGAACTTTGTTTAAAAAGGTTCCTAATTTTCCTCAACAACATTCCTAAGAAATTTTAACTAGTCCCCTCTAGATATTTATAGTCCTTGTAAGATTCCTTCCGTAATTTTACAATTAATTACTCTTGCAAGAAAAGAATGGAGATAAAAAGGAAAGCACTTGAACTCACATGAACTAGATATTTTAAACCAACACCAAATAAAGAAATTTTTTATATAATGACACTATTCAAATCTATAAATTCATGTCCAATCTAATAATTATCTTTGTTTTTTGGGAGTTAAAATGTACTTAAGCCCAAAATTCCTTGTGGATTATTGATCTCTTCTTATCAAACAATTCTCATTTATTTTTTGGGAGCTAAAATGTACCCACACTTTCAAATGTTCATCAAATGTAGAATTCATTTTGAACTATTATTTTATCCTTTCTTGTCTAAAATCTTGTCATAGCCAATAGAGTGATTGCCTTGAGCTATCAAATTGATGATATATTAGGCCTTTGAAAATATTTTAGGCAAGTATAGATTAATGGAGATCATCAATCTAAAATGAATTCTAGGATTGATGAACACTTAAAGAATGATAAATTTTAGCTCTGGAAAAGCAATGAGAACTATTAGATTTGAGACAAAATCAATGATGGAAAATGAATATTGGTTATATGGGCCTAAAATAAATGAAAAGTATGTAATATTAGATAAATTTAGATCTTTAATATTACCTATAAAATTTAGGCAAGTTAAATCTAAACGTGCATGGAATACCCTAGTGAAATAGTTGAATTAAAAATTTAATAAAATAAATTCTTAAGCAATTTAACTACCATTAAATTAAATTTTCATAAAATGTACTGATTTAGATCACCTTACAACTTTTACTATTTGGCAAAAATCTTCCACAAGAAAAATTCTTGGTTGTAAAATAACAACAATTCTTGCAACACCTCCCAAGAGGGACTAAAATCAACTATAAACATTGAATAAAATAAGATACTATCTAAAACAACATGGATTAAAATTGTAGCACTCTAAGAGCTCTAAAAACTACCAAAAGTTGTACCAACAACATCATTGAAGTAGATTTCCTTCCTAGTTGTACACTCCCTTTTTATTGTTGATCCCAAACCATAAGAATTTATAGGAATTATTGTAAACTTCTCATCCAAATGGGTCTTTGTGCAACAACTAACCTCTCCCTAACAAATTTTAAATCCCTACTAGCCTCCTCCATACCCCTCCCACCAATGCTAAGGGACATCAAATAAGGAACAATAATGGTTCTAGAAATAATATTAGTTGAAGAAGGGCCTCCCTCATCATCAACACTCACCGAGGGAAACTCTTCCATAGACTAGGTAAAATCAAGCTCCTTATTTTATTTTTTCTTCACTTTGTGTCCTCATATTGTTCAAGAAAATAGTGGCAAAGTGGCCAACTTTATGGAATTTCATTTTCTTGAACAATAGGACACAAAATGAAGAAGAATTGAGGGTTAAGATTCAATTTTTTTTTATCATATGATTTGTAGACTTGAGTTAAATCATATGATAGACTATGAAATATAAAAATTGGTAGAATTTAAGAGAAATTTGTTCAATTTATAAAAATTAGTAGTTGGTTGATTATCCTTGGGGTAATTGTTTACCCATGTTATTTGTGTCAATATTACTATCAATGCTTAAAAGAGTACTTAGCTATGAAATTAGTTTTTCACTCAAGAAAGCGAGATTATGAAGTTACCTTTGTAAATTAACTTGACCAACCAATGTAACTCTCATAAGAGTTCAATGTAATAATGGTTTATTTGTACTTTGGTATTATTATGAATTGAAGAATACTAATGACTTGAATATGATGATTAGTTGCTTCTGTTTCACTATAATTCTTGATAGTATCTATTGATCTATATTTTTTATTGATGCATGTGCATCCTCTTCATCAAGTATATTTAGTTTTTTCCTATTTTTCATTAAAAATTGATCACAGTGATTATAAACTAAACATGTGTTAACCAATGCCAAAAGTGGCATATAAAGAACATCTTATTATAACTAAGAATATTTTTTAGACCAAGAGTTATTGTTTGATTCATAGAACATGCTATTACCAACATAATTTGGATTAATTCACTTGACCTCCATTTAATGACCAACAGTTATTATCATATAGTGATATCAAAAGTAATATTTATTTATTTTCCTTTATTGCAAGTTTGATATTAATGGTTTAGTTATCTTTGTACACAACACTTTTAATGAAGCATTAAAAGTAGGAGAAATTGTTGAAACTAATAGATCAATTGTGTTAATTAACAAGGAACACCCCTACCTAACTGCCTTTCACAATAGTATTCAGATTTCAAAAGAAGAGACAATTTCCTATAAGAAGAATCTTGACTATAATGACTCTTCTCCAAAACTACCATTAAGGTGACTTAGAGGCAATATCTAGATTATCCTCCCTCCTTGATAAGAAGTTGAACCCAATACAACTAGTTTTATACTAGATAAGAAAGCTTATGCCAAATTCTTCCTTCAACGTGGATCTATTCGTCATTCATTAATCTGATCAATACAAATTGCAATAATGATGTTACTAAGGTTCAAGCCTATGCTTTACAATTGCTCAACATCTTATATGTCCAATAATAGTGCAAAAATATAACTAATGCAATTTTATATTAAATACTAGATACAACCTGAAATAAAGTGACAAAATAAGCTCAATATATTGTCACACATCAGATCATAGGAACATGAACATAAAATATTAATACTTATGAGTAAATCCTACAGCTCTGTGAGCATGACCGAGATGCAATGAGTGTTAGGTGAACCACTCATTATCATGAGAGATGGGTTTCTATGAACCACTACTCACGAAACATGGGTCAATGAGTTTGACTCCAAAACTACAGGGTTGAATCCTAATAACAATATCATAAATCCTACACAGTTACAACGGGAAACATGTACTAGATATCATACGAAATACAGTGATCTTACAACACGAATTTTCTAAACTACAATCTTTTGGCAATCGATCAAGGAAGCAATGGCAGCCAACAAACCGAGAAGTTCAAACCGATCTTGAAAAGGTTTACAAGTTATTTGGGATCTGTCTAGAAAAATGCACAGCTTAGGGTAATGAGATTGGTCTGTTTTGAGCTTCGAATGAGAATAAAATATCGCAATCACACATGCATTATAGCTCACATTGATAATATGAGTTTCGAACCCAACCACTGGTAATCTATAAGCTTGAAAATAAGCAGAAAAACCCAGTGGCCAAACTAATCTAAATGTAAAAATGATAACTGATCCGATTCGAAAATGGTTGAAGATTTACCTGAAGAGCATAAGCAGGTAGTCCTTTTCTTCAAAACCAGACGATAACTTGACGGTGTGGTTGCGAACAAGTTTTGTTGTTAATAAATATAAATAACCAGTTTGAAGGCATGAGTCCCCATGACAACTTCCAGGATTGGTTAGAATGGTCGGATTTCAACTGTGATCTAAGTTGGAAATGGTGGTAAGTTTTGCTGTCTGTTTATTGTCAACTCCAAATTACTTGCATGGGCCCACGACAGGAGTAGGGTTTCATCGATATACACACGTCGAATCAGATTTTGTTTTCCACCCTTTGCTCAGCTATTTTCTTATTTAAATATTGTTGTTATATGGCATTTAATATTTTTTAATTACTGAACTTCAAATTATTTGTAATGGTTAATATTTTTTAATATAGTAGTTTCATATGTAATGTGGAAAATTGCATATTCATGTCTTTTTAATGTTTTGAATTTATTTTGATTAAAGTTGTAAATGTAATAATCAATTTATAAGAAGTATAGTCTATGAAATTGGTTTGTAGCATTCAGTATGTTATGATCTCTACCATCATTGATTGTCCAATTCGCATTTCTAATCCTAACGGACCTTTCAAAAAATAAACATTTAGATCTGCAAATGTAGACTTGACCCAAGTCACATCCATACTCACGGAACTAAAACTTCATTTTTAGAACTCAAATTTCAATTTAGTTGTTGCTAACTACTTCATGACTAGCTATTTTGAACTGCCTTAGCACTTGCTGATTTATGTGATTGGTTGTTGTATTTAAAGATACTCGCTAATTTGAAATCATATAGGGATCATCTAGGACATCATAGAAAAAAATTATTGAGCACAACTACAGTTTCATATTGAAGAATAAAATTTTTCTACTTCTATTTTTATGAATATTAGAAAAATATTTTATGTTTTAGATAAGCGTGGAATGTTGAGGTCTTAATTTACTAGTGCTTTATTGACGCTATAATTTAGTTTCTAATAAAATATTGAAAAATGATGTTTTTGATAGATAAAGCAACAAAACTAGGATGTTCACCCAATTACAAAAAGCCTAGAGATCGAAAACCAAGTCTAAAGACCATAGTATCACAATAACAATGCTTTAATAGTACATAAAAAATAAACAAAACAACCAACAAAAAATAGCAAACAAACAACCTAACCAAATAGCTGACCCCAATCATCAGTGAGGAACTTGAAAAGTTCCTTGTGAAGTTGTTATCATTGTCAGCCACCTTCTCCAACTCTTTGTCTTGCAACAAGGATAGGGTAATTGTAGATCTATGCATAACCTTGGAGCTGAATTTGGAAAGACTAGCCATCTTTTTCTCAATGTCTAGAACCTTATTTTTGAATTTAGAAAGCTCCCCCATCGTATAAGTGAAAGAGATAAATATTAGCTCAACACCAAAGACCACCTGCAAAAACAATGAAAACCTTAGATACAAGAGAGTATGCAAGAATATGAGCTTGCTTGATATTAAGACCTATCAAAATGATGATGAGGTATGAAGTATATTACATATGTGTAAAATGACCTTCCTTATATAAGCAAGGTGAGGAATATGATTGGACATGATTGTGACATGTGTCTTAATCCTATGACATGTAATAACTAACAACTAGGAACTACCTGGGAGTCATGCATTATAAGCTAGATAAGATAAGTTCTAGAAAATCTAATTGACTTCTAGAAAGAATCTTATATCCTAAGTAAAGTTAATTAAGTGAATAAGTCCCCTGTTAGCTCTCAAAAATGCAGGTGAAATGCCTTAAGAGGTTGCCAATCTCTTGGTATATTTTAGGGTAACAGACAAGGCCAAATGTTTTAAACCTTCTTCTCTTCAGGTGCTGCTAGACCTAGGTGGGTGTACCTATATGAATGAAGCAGACTTAAAGTTATATGACTTGATTGATTTGATGGATCTATTACGATAGCACAGAGTGTAATAGATGAAAGCTTGCTAACTACTCCTACTGAAATGTGAGATGTGAATGTTTGAATAATACTTTATAAAATTCTAAAATGGAATTGGTGTGACCAGTGCCTAATTTTATTGGGCTAATGGAGTCAAAAGCTAAATGATATGTGTTTCCCCTTTTTGGCTTAACTCTAGTTGCTAGGCACTTTTGAGAATGAGGTTCTATGACTGGCATAAAACTTCACTAAATTTATGACTTTCATAAATTGTGCTGGAATATTTTCTTACCAGGTTCTTCTTCAATTATCCAAAAGAAATATTTAAATCACTATGATTCTTCTAAAGGAATTTAAATCTGACTTACATACACCAATTGATTAATTCACAAAAAATGGGAATACATTTCGATAAATCAGAAATATACTTGATATGCTAATTTAAATGATCAAAAGACTTCAAGTTGGAGACAACCAGATAAAAATGTAAATAATTGCATCACAACAACTGAACACCAAGAAAGGATTTCACCAAATATATGTATTCTTCTCCATTATATAATTTTAAAATATTTTACAATTAATATGCAACATGATGTTCTGTTTCGGCAATAGTTCACGCTATCCAACTACCTAACCTACTTATTATTTTTCCTCCTAAAATCCCCTTTTTGATACAATTTTACTTTGCATATATACATTTCCTTTTTAGGGTTACAATGTTTCATATCTCTTCCACTGCAACGCTTCATTATTCTTCTTGTTTAACAAAATATTTAATTATTTGCTTCCAGCAAATTAAATAATTTAATCTTTATTATCTTTGTTCCTTGTAAAAAATAATCGTCACTTTGCAAAACTTTTAAAATCTTCATCAATCTTTAATTCCTTTGTTGGAAAACTTCACATCCACTTTTTCACCAGTATGTATCTCCAATATGTCCTTTGGGTAAAAATAATTATCTCCTTTTGGTAAAAGCATTTTTTCCTCCTGATGAAAAATATTTCAAACTTCATTGAGAAATATTTCCAACTTCATTGAGAAATATTTCCAACTTCATTGAGAATATTTTACTTTATGAAGAAAATATTTTATATCTCCATATTCACCTTTATTCTATGATTTCTCATTTTATTACTCCTGTGATTTCATTCCTTTTGGATTTTACCCATATTGTACAGATATAATTCTTTTGAATATTTATTTCCTCCTTCAAATATCGGCATGACAAGCTCTAGCCGATAAGACTTTAATCCGACTTTGATTCTCTTACCAATAAATCTCTTCATTGTTTATTTATTTTCCAAATATTTTACAAAGTTTAAACTTTATAAAATATTAAAATATTAAGGGTTTTGAAAACATCCATATTCATTTTAAAACATACCTAATGTTTTAAAATATATGTCATTTGAACTTTAGAACTTAAGAAAGAATTTTTCAATTCCGGTTAAAGAGCAAATAAATTGATTTCACGGCGGGCATACAGAATGTCTTGGAGCCATGAAAATTTGCAAAGGACTATGATCAATCATTTTGGAAGTGGGTTTCTGACAGATTTTGAACAGCTCGCCAAATCAAAGTACTTCCTTTGTAAACTGACCCTATGGGAGCATGTAGTGAGAAAAATGAAAGTTTAAATTAATGCACCAAATGACCTCATAATTCAATGAATTTGAAATTAGAGATGTTTGAGGCCAAAACACCAACTGGGCTATCCTTATAATTTCAAAATTTTCAACTTTTTTTGAGTGTCAAATCTAGCCCGGGGCATCGCAAAATAATTAAAAAACATATGAGAACTCCTCCGACGACCATAAAAATGCATATACATGTTTAGTTGTTATAGGAGAGTATGCTCGTCATATTTTTTGGCATGAAGTTTTCGGAATTGCAAACTATAAATTTCCAAAGTTGCTTACTCAATATTT
>VDFB02078832.1:0-21002 GCA_007258455.2 Sequoia sempervirens | reverse complement strand
GGTCATCAAGACTTGGTTGATTTCGTAAAGCAAACAAAGACAAAGCCTCTTCCTAATTCAATGAGAGCAATCGTACACATCAACCTTCATTTGGTGGCAATGTTCCCTATAGTTGCACACAATACAGAGTTTGTTCTTCAGGTGGCGTCTCACTACATCAGAGAAAGTAGGAGCGTGATCGATTCTTCTGGGCACGAGATCCTGAGACTTGACCCTGATTTCTTTGACATTGTTTTCAAGGTCCCTCATATGGAGAAATACATTGATATTTCTATATCAAAAGCACAAGAGATCTTTGACACTGATCCTAATAAAGCTAAACACTTGATAAACACTCAATGTTAAAGAAGCCTAGATCATCTGTTTCCGTGATGTATTTGCATGACTCTAAGTGATTTCAAGGATGACGCTTAACAAATATTAAGACCACATTTTCGAAAAGTGAAAGGCTCTGCTGACCATCCTACTCTTTCTTGGTAGATCGGATGCGTGAATACAATGATTCGCAGAAGATGTAAGGTGTTGGCTGACCGAAGCAAAACAAATTCAAGGAGGAAATATACGAAAGCGCTTGATCATCGCTCCTTCGCGAATTTAAAGTTCTGATACACTCTGCTTCCGGTACGCAGCGGTCAATTTATGAAAATTTCTGCAGTCTGGACGGCTAAAAGGAACTGATGACGGTACTTTGTGTACAAATTTTTCTATCAATTGGAAACTGGCTGGAAAGCTTTCATCACTTCTGCTGGTCATAGATACGTTTTCGCTCTTTGTTTCTTCAATTTGGATCCGTACTTCCTCAAAAGCAGGGTGAGCATCTAATGAGGCTTATAAGGTGGTAAGTAAAAGTTGGATGCCTATTTCTTCAATTCCCAAAGTTTACTACTTATATAGATGCTGCCAACGTTGTCCCTTACATGCTACCACGTTATCCTTCGGATAAGTGGGTTCTCATGGAAACATGCAGACAGTTGATTTCAGTGCAAAAAGAACGAAGAAGCAACCACAAGTGTGGATTCAAGTTCCCACTGACCATTGGCCGATACACTATCCCTACTGCACAAAAGGCTAAGTCTGTTTATGCTGAAATGCAGATCATGACAATCAAGACCTACAGGTATAGGTTTGATTTTGATTACCGAGATGCCAGAAAAAGATTGCAAAAGGGTCATCATCACAAGTACCATTTTGACGACATCTGAGCTGATTGCAGAGATGAAGAAGCCATTCACAAAATGGACTATTGCAGGTTGACTGTTCAACAGATCAGAGATCTTGATATTGCTGACCTACCAGAGGATTTTGCAGATCCAGTTGATATCATGAATGATGTCTATGATGAGCAAGAAATTGCTAAAAGGTCATTGCCTGCAATTCAATGGTCTAAGAAAGAAGTTACAAGCATAAAAGAGAGGTTGAGGCAAATCCTAGCCAACACTGCAGAATGGTTACATAAACATGGTTATGAAATGAAGAGTTTCAGAACAAACTCAGAAGGAGAGGAATCCAAAGCAAAAGCTCGCCAACAGCAAGAACTTCGCAACAAAAATAAATCAGCAGTTGTTCCCACTTCTTCACGAAGAGGTCCTAGGATCAAGTTCACTGTTGGCAAGAAAGATACCCAGTCCATCCTAGAGAAAGAAATCACGGAATCTAATCCATCTCACTCTAAAGGTAAAAATTCTATTCCAAAGGATGTAGATTCTGATGAAGAAGAAACTTCAAGTGATCAATCCGCTGAAGATAAAGATTCAGCAGAAGCAGATTCTGATGCAAAAGAGGTTTTTGAAAGCGGGCAAGAGTCT
Organism: Sequoia sempervirens; assembly: GCA_007258455.2. Lineage (NCBI taxonomy): Eukaryota > Viridiplantae > Streptophyta > Pinopsida > Cupressales > Cupressaceae > Sequoia > Sequoia sempervirens. The sequence goes on along the minus strand of VDFB02078832.1, from coordinate 19,197 downwards.
GAAGAAGATTCTGAAGAAGGATCTGAAGGTGATTTTGAAGGTGAACCAAAATCAGAGAGACAAGAGGGTGATAAACAGGAACCCAAGCATGATCAAGAAAGAACTACTTCTCCTCCTAAGAATGTAGTTGAGGAAATTCCCGAAATGTCATCATCTTTGACTTCCAATGTTCCTCATACCCCTCCAAATTCAATAACTCCTCCACCTCCTGTTCCCTCATCACCTATTCCTACCACATGGTATTCCTGCAACCGAGATATCCACTATCCCTACAACATCAACCCCGCTTGATACTCCCTCAGTGACAAGCATTCATACAATTGATATACTGTCAAGCCCTCCATAGTCCATTCCTAGCCTGTCTTCACCAACGTATGATATCACTTCCGAAAATGAATTCAATCATTTCATGAATGAAAGTAAATGCATGATTAGCTCTCAATGTGCCAACCACAGAGCAATGATAACGTATTAATTCTCCTATTGTCAGTGATACCCATGGTAACTTCCATACGACAACTTTAGAAGTAGTAATGATGGCTAAATTGAATGTAAACTGTAAGTTCACACTTTTCTTTCCCTTGGCTAATAGCTCAAGGTGTCGGTTTAAAAGCAAATGCTCGAGGAGCTCAACCTTGAAGAGATAGTTCTTCCAAAGCTACAAAGGGAAGAAAGCAAAAGTATACTCAAGGTCAATGTTGATAAGTCTAGCCATATGCAGATTGGCACACCAACGCGATGAAGAAGGTGATGTCAACATGGAAGACTACGTAGTGACAAAGGTCCAATTTGGCAAGGTTACCAATGAAAGTGCAAAGTATGATGTGCAAGTGACGTTGGATATCTTGGCTGGAAGACTAGATAAAGTAGAGCAAGCTTGCAATATGTACAAACAAAGGGTAGAGCATTATGCCACTGTTGTAAAGAGACTTTCCGGTTCTCCAAGTAATGCACAACTGCTGACAGTGGTAAGTATTGAAGACCCAGCTGTCAAGAAAGCTAAAAAATTTGCCTCCAAAGGTAGAGTGTTGTATGATTTTGTTGAGACGACCATTGAACATGGATCTTAGATTATAATTGTTGCGGATGAGAAAACTATCTTGTTAGCCAAGCTCACCATGGAGCTTGATAAAGAGAAAAGTGTACTTTCCCAGGAGTGCAGAGACATGGAGAAATTCCTGTTGTCATGGTCTAAGATGAAACAGGTAAAGCTCAGTAAATTGGTGGAAGTTGGGGTAATTCCTGACAAAGAAAAGTTTGTTGAGGTAAGAGAATCCTTGAAACATCGAATTCAAGTAATTCAATCTCTTATGGAAGATCTCCACCAAGTACAGGAAGATGTCGAAGGACATCGCGCTATTCTTGAAAAAGGTATCAAAGAATTGCCTAGTCAACTCCTTGAGGAGAATCGTATCTTCCTGTCAGCCACAAAAATATCTCAGATCTTCAAAGAATCCATCATAAAATTGATTGATAGTTCAAACTTTCTAGAAGCCTCACTAAATGTCATTTGTGATACAAGGCTCACATTGGATAACCTAAAAATGCATCTTGACAGGTGCAAGAAGGTTCACTCATCTTCCATGAGATCGTTCACGAGAATTCACACCATTGTGGATTGCACCGTTGGTCCAGATGAGAAGTTCATGCAAGAGACCAGGAGGAAATATGAAGACTTCAACACCCAAGGCAAAGAAACATGAAGCAGCCCCCTATTCTCCAATGTTAGACATTTCCGGTGCATCCCTTTATGCATCTTGTAAATATTTCTTGACATTTTTTAATGTCTTTTTGTAAATTGTAATTACACCAAGCTCAAAGATGTAATATTTTGTAAACAAATTACACTTTGACTTTGGTCAAAGTTAGGTGAAATCTCCTAAAATCGCTCACCTAACTTTCCTTAATTTCCTCAATCAGTTTCCTAATTTTGCTCATCCCTCTTTCTATATAATGTGTGGGATTTTCATTGTAATTTTATCCTTTAGTATTTTGCAACGAAGTGCTGCCCTTTTTGAAGAAAATTTGTGAAACTTTGTGTTCATGCTTTGTGAATGAAATATGCAAACCAAACTTTGTGTTGGATTTGATACTTTTGTGAATTGATCTTATTTGGTGGTGATTAGCTTGAGAAATCTGAAGGACTCTAAGTGATTTATGTAAACTTTGTGTTGCATCTAATATTTAGATTTGCATTTGTGTTTTTGTTATTCTTTCAGTTGAATGATCTACAAGACTTTGTGCTTGTAATCGTTTATGCTCTTGGATACTATTGTTGAATGATCTACAAGACTTTGTGCTTGTAATCGTTCATGCTCTTGGATACTATTGTTGAATGATCTACAAGACTTTGTGCTTGTAATCATTCATTCTCTTTGATACTTTGGTTGGATAATCTACAAGACTTTGCGCTTGTAATTGTTCATGTTGTTCGAGGAATTGCTGCATCTAAGAAGACTTTGTGCTGCTAACGTGACAAATGATACATTTCCACAGATCCAACATTGAAAATGCTACGGAACAACTTTGTGCCTTCGTGAGCTTTCCTTTTTACTTTATTTGTCTATTTTTAATTACTTCTAGTATCTCTACGCTTCGCTTTGACAAGATAGAGGTATTGGTATTACTGCTAGTTGTTCGTTTCAAGTTGTTAAGAATTGTGAACTTCCAACAGTGAAGCATTGTTAACATCTTCTCTAAAAAAAGAGAGAAGGATGAATGTAACACACCCCCCCACTTCGTAAGTTTTGTGTACATTTTGTAATTACTTGTTTGTTTTACTATCGCTTATGTTAGTAGTAAGAAGGGTGCCTCCCCTTTTCGAGAGGAGAGATTTACATCTCAAATTCCAAGTTGTGTAATCTATCGAAAAGTTGATTACATAATTTTCACCCAACAGTTTTTTGGCGACTCCGCTGGGGAAACGACATACGCAATCTGAGACTCACGCTTCTGATTGAAGTAGATAAGTTTCCTTTTTCTTGCTGTTCTTTTTTATATTGTTAGCTCTATAATATCCATCGTATTCAGATCTACATTCTGGCAGACCGAATATATACAAGAGGATTGAGGGCTCAAGGAGTAACAGATCCACTTTTTGAAGAGTTGCTGCAACGTGACTTTCCATTTACTCTTCCACGAGCAAGGTCACCACTGCAATGTGCTATAAGCTTCCCTCCACATAGCCAAAGATCTCCTCTCCCAAGTGTTTGGTTAGTTTATCATAGACATCCTGTTCGAGTACCTGTTGTGCAACTAGTCATGGCCGCACCACCTACAGGACCATGGGGAAATGCTTTTGGTCCCCTCCGTTTGGCTGCACCTTTGCATGAACTACCACGTGTGTCTAGGAAAAATCTCCCAAATTTTCAAGGTGATGGAAAACAACACCCCGATGAGCACATATCCGCATTCTACATCGTTTGTGGCGTTCTCGGCATCGAACATGAAGATGTTTCTATAAGATTGTTCATTGAATCCCTTCAAGGGGTTGCAGCTGAATGGTTCTTCACCCTTCCTAACACCTCCATCACCAATTGGGCCACTCTTCGCACTAAATTTGAAGAAAGATTTAAACCTGCTAAAGATTCACATGCTCTATTGGCCCAGCTCACCACCATGCGTAAAGAAGCTCATGAGCCTATGCGTGAGTTTGTGGAAAAATTTAATAAATTGGTGACACGGATCCCAATTGATGCAAAACCGACGGATCATAACCTAAAGTGCTTCTTCATCAACACTCAACTACCCAAGGTGAGTTTCTACTTACGTAGGGAAAACCTTGTTAATGTTGAAGCAGCCCAGCAATTGGCCACCAGTCTGGAGGACGACATGATCCTTGCTGGAGAAATCAAGATGGGCACTAACGGAAATAAAAGGATGCAAGCCTCAGGATCTTCAGCATCCAATGTTAGTACTCCCACTACCAGCTCTAATTTCATAGATCCCATGGTCCAAAGGTTGGCGAATGAAATTTTGTCTCTGAAGAAACAAGTTTCAAGCAATAACAATTACAAGGATGTCCCTAGGAGGACTTTCCCTAACTATGCTGGCAACAAAAATCAGAATCATCTCCTAGCACCTCCAGGAAGGATTGCTCTGGCAGCCCCACCTACCAACAATGTTGCAGGGTACTATGAGACTAAACAAGATGATTATGTGCAGCCCGAATACCCTAAAGAAGAAAATGCCGACCTCTTCTAAGAAGAAGAAACTGAATCGGCTGGCAACTCCAAGATTAGCTATTTACAAATGATGGAAGAAGAGGAAGAAGAAGAAGACGACTTGGTGACTGACACTTACATTGTTTTTACGCAGCATCAACAAAATCAGCTTGACAAAGCTCAAGCTACTACTGTTCCAAAAAAAGAGAAGCTGCCAGTAATGATCGCCGAAAGAGGATCTCCCCTCCCTTGGCAACCTAAGAAAGCAACAAATCCACAAGTAAGTGCACCTCGTTCTCCTTCATCAACTCCTGTTATTCTTAAAGATAATCCTCTCATTCCAAAGACTAGTGTGCCTTTTGTGAAACCAATCAGTGAAGTTACGACTTCCAACCTACAAAGTTCTTTCCAGGCTTTCAACATTATTGACCATGCCAAGAAAACCAAGGTTCAAACGTCCGAGGCTGAATACCTCAAAGCCAACCCCGACCAATTTGATAGGCCTGTCAAGTTCGTCAATGATAAAAGAATTTCCCCAAGTCAGGATACTCCTCCTGACATCCCAGTTACTCTTAAACCCAAGATATCACAGAGTAACCTTGTATCAAATCCTCCCACTGCTTCCAGACACATTGATCCATTTTTCATCTCCCTACTCATAAATGGTTTCAAGTTGAGTAACTGTGTCATAGACTCTGGTGCATCCGACAATGTGATGCCCGCCAAGGTAGCTACTGCTTTAGGCCTCGAAATGACCAAAACCTTCAGCCGTTGTTTTTCCATGGAGAATAAACAAGTGCCATTGATCGGTCAGATCAAAGATGTGCAATACGCATTTGCCGCATACCTAGAGAAGAAAATAAAGATGACGGTCCTCATGGCCGATGTACCAGCTTCCTATGGTATCCTCCTCGGACGTAATTTCTACAAAGATGTTGGAGGGGAACTAAGTATGGATATATCCGAAGCAAGAATACCAATAAAAGGTGTGATGCAAAAGCTGATCCTTGAAAAAGAATCAAAGTTTTCAGTTGCCAAGTTAGATGATCCTAGAGCTCAGATTTTGTTCGAATCCTCAGGTGTGGGAACTTACTATCTACAGAAAAATGAGGTAAGAGAATCCTCAACTCAAAATGAGTTAGAAAATGATGATATTTCTTCCACTTCAAATGAAACATCATAAGGTGATTTTTCTATCTCCGACCATGAATCTTCATCAGATGATGAAGTTTTCGACTTCGACACTGTTAGCATTGGTGATCCCAACGGTGTCTGGTTGCTCGAATTTGATGATAGCTGCTCTTCGACTGGCTCTGGAGCAGGAATGGTTTTTGTTTTTCCAACGGGAAAGTTTTTCCCTTTCTCCTTCAAGTTGCAGTTTGATAACACCAATAACACTGTCGAGTATGAAGCCCTGTTGCTGGGAATGCAAGTTGCGCTGAAGAAAGGTATAAAAAATCTTCATGCACAAGGTGATGCCGAACTGATAGTATGTCAAGTAAGAAATCTCTACCAGACAAAGAATGATAGACTCAGGCATTATCGTAATCTAGTAAGGGATTCTGTTGAGGAATTTGAAGCTATCGATATCTCTATTGTTCCCAGAGAATACAATACTAGAGTTGATTCCCTCGCAATCTCTGCTACTCTCTTGGCGCCTCACAAATACTTTCAAGGTTCTACCTATACCATAGAATTGGTTTTCTGCGCAAGTGTCCCTGACAATTCAGAGAACTGGCAGATTTTCAATGACGATCATCAAATCATCGCCTTTCTTGAGAAAGTAGAGAATTTTGATGAGTTGTATTTTGAGGGCAGCAATTCTCTGCCTCAAGAATCTGTGTCTAACATAGATCCTGTCACGGGTGAGGAATATTTGAAACTCAAAGGGAATAAGATTCCCAAAGGATTGGTATCCTTGGAAAAGCTATTTGACAAGCATGATCGCCACGTAAAGAAGCAACTCTTAGATTCTGACTCATCTAATGAAGTGGAACAGATTAATTTAGGAACTCAAGCCAACCCTAAGATGGTGAACATTGGCAAATGTTGCACAACCGAAGAAAGAAGACAGTTTGTTCAGCTACTACAGGAGTATATTGATGTCATGGCATATTCATATGATGATCTAAAATCATTTCGGCCCAAAGAAGTGCAACATGATATTCCTCTAAAGGCTGGAGCTTTGCCTTACAAACAAAAGCAGAAGCAATACAATCCCAAGATCTCTAGAACGATTTTGGCAGAAGTTCAAAAGATGTTGAATGCATGAATAATATTTCCTATCCATCATTCGACGTGGATAGCCAATATCGTCCCCGTTCGTAAGAAGAATGGTGAAATCCGCATTTGTGTAGATTTCAGAAATCTAAATCAATTGTCTCTCAAAGACAATTACCCACTTCCAGTGATGGATCAAGTTTTACAAAATGTAACTGGATCCGAGATGCTTTCCATGCTAGACGGATTTTCCAGTTATAACCAAATTGAAGTTAATTCAAGCGATCAACACAAAACTGCTTTCACAACACCATGGGGAACCTTTGCATATCGTAGGATGTCGTTTGGTTTGATCAACGCTGGCGCTACATTCCAACGTGCCATGGATCTCGCTTTTCACGACGTCATGGGCAAGTTCATTGTGGTGTATCTTGATGATCTCACAGTTTTCTCTAAGCAACGTCATGAGCATTTCTACCACTTAAGGAAAACTCTAGAGAGATGCCGTCAGTACGGCATTTCCCTAAATCCCAAAAAGTCAACTTTTGGGGTGACAAAAGGTAAACTTCTTGGTCATGTTGTATCTACTGAAGGAATCAAGATTGACTTGGAAAGATTCAATGGAATTAAATCTCTCGTTTTGCCATCAAGCAAGAAAGTTGTTCATTCTTTTTTCGGCAGAGTAAACTTCTTAAGGAGGTTTCTCCCAGACTTTGCTGAAAAGACACATCATATTGTAAATATGATGAAGGGTAATGCCACATTTCATTGAACGGCAGAAGGCAAAGCAGTGTTCGATGACATCAAAGAGGCCATTGCTCATGCACCTATGTTGGTTTTCCCTAACTACACCAAAGATTTTGTTATGTACAGTTATACTTCCGAGCATACACTATTAGCAATTTTGGTACAGGAAAATGATGAAGGTTTTGAATCCCCCATTGCATTCATGAGCTGCCCCTTGAAGAATTATGAATTGAAATATTCTCAAATGGAGAAGCACGATTTTGCAGTTGTAAAAGTCGTCAAACATTTCTGGTTCTACATTCTGAGCAGTCATGTGAAAGTTCTCGTCCTAGATTCGATTGTTAAGTCTATCCTAACGCAACAGGAATTTGAAACAAAAAGAGGCAATTGGATTGCCAAGATTCAGGAATATGATATGGAGATTAAACCTACTAAGTTGATACGTGGATGTGGCCTTTGTCAGCTTATTGCAGAAAATAGTTTGGATGAAGAGATTTCAGAGGATGAAGAAGTTTTAGACAAAGAGGAGGTTGATCCTAGTACACTTCCAATGGTACTATTTGTTAGCACCACTAATGAATGGTATTCCAACATCGCTCACTTCCTGACATATGGAGAATGTCCCAATCACTTGACTCCGAAGGAAAAGAGAACCGTCAAGCTGAAGTCAGCTAATTTTGTCTTATGGGGCAATGGCTTGTATAAGCGTGCAATGGACAGGACATTTCCCAGATGTGTTGATAAAGAACAATAGCAAAAGTTGCTGAAATCTTACCATGATTTGGCATGTGGTGGACATTTCTCAGCGCTAGTAACCACTCAAAATCTTGAGAGTGAAGTATTACTGTCCCACACTTTTTCAGGACACGTACTCTTGGGTGCGTAAGTGTGAATTGTGCCAACAGTTTGTCGGCCGTCTGAGATTGGCATCTTTGCCATTAAAACCTGTTGTGATTGATGAACCTTCCCAGCAATGGGGCATTGATTTCATAGGTGCAGTTAATCCATTGTCAAGTGCTAGACATATCTATGTTTTGACTGCTACTAACTATTTCACCAAATGGGTGGAAGCGATACCTACCAAGCGTGCTACTTCAGAGGTAGTGTGCAGGTTCTTAAAAGAAAGTATTATTTCCAGGTTCGGTGTGCCAAACAAGATTGTTGCTGACAATGCCTTCGCCTTCTCATTGAGCGAGATCGTTGAGTTTTGTTTTGAACATGGTATAACCTTGTTACATTCTTCTGACTATTATCTGTAGGGTAATGGTTAGGCAGAATCTAGTAACAAGAATCTGGTAACTATAATCCGCAAGCTGGTGGACGAAAATCAACGTTTGTGGTAGAAGGCTTTGTTTGACGCTTTGTGGGCAGATAGAATAACTCTGAAGCGAGTAATCGGCATGTCTCCTTTTCAACTCTTGTACGGGTTGAATGTCGAGATTCCTATAACCTTGGAACTACCAACCCTCAAGTTGGCTAAGGCCATTGAGGATGAGACGTTTTGACAATTCTGTTGATAAGCGCATCATGTATCTCTCCAAATTGGAAGAGAATCGGGTTCAAGTGGCTAACCGCATCGCGGAACACCAGGAGCAAGTGAAGAAGCTGTTTGAAAAAAAAGCTAAGTCTCGAGAATTTCAAATTGGTGACCTCATTCTCCTGTGGGACAAATGAAGAGAACCAAAAGGTATGCACGGGAAATTTGACTCACTATGGACAGGACCTTTCCAAATACATCAGTTGCATGGTGAGAACAGTTTCTTGTTAGTATACAGAGACGGAACGCCATTTTCCCTTCCTCACAATGGGCAACATCTCAAGCACTTTACACAGTAAAGAAGTTGGCGTTGGTATGTAAATACTTTTTATTTTTAAGTCCTTTTGAGTCTTTACATTTTTGTTTCTGCCGTCGTCGTCGCCTGACTCCAAGCCCAATGGATGGATAAAGGCACTTGAATTCTAGATATCTTCTTCCTTCGTTATTTTCAAAGAACAACCGAAGGAAGATCCCCAGCAGGAGCCAGCTATTATCATAGAATCTAGTAAAGCTCGTTCCACGGATAACCCCCTACAAAACTTGTCTGTTTCCTAGGATTCATGAAGTTCAACTACGCATAACGAAGTGATTTTCAAGCCACCTCAAAATGCATTCCAAAGTCTTGAATAGTCAATTCGAGCATCCCCCTATGTTTGCCTTGTGAAGACCTTTGAAACGAGCTACTTCGCGAAGTCTCACTGTTCGTACTTAGCAAATTGCGAAAAATGCAGTGGCACTGTAAAAGTGCGCTCCTGCCCTGAAGCCAAACTTTGGCTAAGTACAAAAAGTGCAGGGGCGCTAAAAATTAGTGCCTCTGCATAAAAGTGAACTTTTTCTAAAAATGTAATAGCGCTAAATTTTAGCGCCATTACACTTTTTCCTGACACTTAACTTTTTCTTGGCCCTGGCACGTTTCTTCATGATTTTTTGTGTTTTTCGTCAATCGTGCCACTTTTCGTGCCTAAATTTATTGCTCAACTTGAGTTAGGGTTAGGTTTTTGATTTTCTCTTTCACTTAAAGGTGTTTTAATTCACCATTTTTCATTGTTATGATCTTTTTCTTTCTTTTCTTCTTGCTGGGCGAAGTGCTTTTCAAACTGCAAATCATGTTTTTGACAATTTTGCCATTCCTCTTCAGCACTCTTCGCGTTTCATTTTGGTAAGTCGTTATATTTGCTTTATCTCCTTTCTTCATTCACTTTTGTATATGTTCTAAGTTTTTCATATGCGTTTTGGTCTTCCCTTAATTCTTTTCAAACGTTTTTCTCCCCACACGTTTTCTTCTTCCCATTCATGTTTTTCTTTCCCTTCCTTCGCATTCATTGCTTGAATCTTTTCCATGGCATTTTCTGCGTGGTTTTTCTCCTCTTACCCTCACGCAAAGTAACTTTTTTGTTTTGTTTTCAACGCATTCTTTTTGCTTTTCTCTCCAACGTTTCTTATGTTGGCTTCCTTCTTTGTCGTCTTGCAATCACGTCTTTACATAATCACTTTGAGAAATCTCTTGTTTTAGGGTTTCTTTGAGAAATCTCTTGAATGTTTTTATAATGATGATGCGAATTGCAGCTCTATCCAAGGGAAAACGAAAAATTGTCTTCAAAGCTTTCTGTGTTACAAAATACTTTGCCAGCCCCAAGCGCCATTTCCATACATCCCTACATTTGTTTTATCCAAATATGCCCAAGATGCTGAAGCACCAAAATTTAGTTTAGCCATGATAGCCGCATTAAATTTAACCTCATAAAATGCAAGGGCGCGAAAATTCTAGTGCCCCTGTAAGATCGTGCTACATAAAATGGGCGCAACCAATTCTGGCTTCTCTACACTTTTTTTTCTTATCTTTTTCATATGAGACATGCTACTGTTTCATTTCTCTTCCGAACCTTGTTTCGTTCCTGCTTGTGCATCTATTTTGTACGCCTTTTCATCCGCCCATTCTTTTCCAATCATCGCGTTTCATCTCAAGCAAGATTCTATGTTTCCTAATGACTAATGTTTCGTTACGGCTCACCACTCCTCGCAATTTTCTAAAGATCTTCAAGCCGAGTGATCAAAGCCCGTTTGTTTTGATGATTCTACGTAAAGAAGCCCTTCTTCTTCTTCTCGAAAAGCAAAATGAAGCGCATTAAATATCAAGGTACCATCCCACGATCAGAGGTTCTCTGGCTAATTAAAAGATACACACGTGAGGTTGGTCATCAGACTTGGTTATTTCGGTGAAAAGCAAAACATTAAAGCCCTTCCGATCCGGATGAGAAGCAATCAGAGGCGAAAGAACCTTCATTTGGTGGCAATGTTCCCATGTACCGCATTATAATATATAGAGTTTGTTCTTCTCGTGTGTATGCCTCACCTACATCAGAGAAAGTAGAAGTGCATTGATTCTCTGTGCATGAGATTCTCAGATTCGACCTCGATTTCTTTACATTGTTTTCAAGGTCCCTCATATGGAGAAATACATTGATATTTCTATATCAAAAGCACAAGAGATCTTTGACGTTGATCCCAATAAAGCTAAACACTTAATAAACACTCAATGGTTAAAGAAGCCTAGATCATCTATTTCCAGATGGCCGAAAGGACTCCTGTGAAGTGATTTCAAGGATGACGTCAAAGATATGATCACATTTATAAGCAGAGTGAAAGGCTTGCTAGAATCATCCACTTTTCATGATTGGATGTATGAATACATCAGGATCATAAGAAGACAGAAGGTGCATATTGACTGGGGCAAACAAATCAATGATGAAATACATGAGCAGTTGATCAATGCTCCTTCTACATTGAAGTTCTATATGACTTCTTACCTGGTGTACACGGCGGCTGTAATGAGACAATTCCCAGGTCTATCTACAAAAGGGAATTGGAAGATGGTACCTGTGTACAAATTTTTCTATCAATTGGAGCTGAAGGAAAGCTTTCATCACTTCAGGCGGGTCACAGATGCTTTCTTTGCGCCTTTTCTTTTCAATTTTGATCCAACTCTCGAAAGAAGGAGAGTATCTGATGAGGCTTATAAGGTGGTAAGTAAAGTTGGATGCCTATTTCATCAATTCCCAATGTTTACTTACTTGAGAGTAGGATGCTACACTGGTTGTCCCTACATACTACCACGTTATCCTTCGGATAAGTGGGTTCTCATGGAAACATGCAGAGAGTTGATGTCAGTGCAAAAAGAACGAAGAAGCAGCCATAAGCATGGATTCAAGTTCCAACTGACCATTGGCCGATATACTATCCCTACTGCACAAAAGGCTAAGTTTGTTTATACTGAAATGCAGATCATGACAATCAAAACCTACAGGTATAGGTTTGATTTTGATTACCGAGATGTCGCAGTTAGACGCGTCATTCATCACAAAGTACCGGCTTTAAATATCCGGCCTGGTCATGTGACAGCAGCCATTCGATAAAATGGGTCTATTGTGTTGATCGTTTCAAATGCATCGAGATCTTGATATTGCTGACCTACTAGAGGATTTTGCAGATCCAGGTGATATCATGAATGCTGTCTATGATGAGCAAGAAATTGCTAAAAGGCCGTTGCCTGCAATTCAATGGTCTAGGAAAGAAGTTACCAGCATAAGAGAGAGGTTGAGGCCAATCCTAACCAACACTGCAGAATGGTTACATAAACATGGTTATGAAACAGCAGTTTCGCAATGTAATTTTGCTGGAGAATCTCAAAGTGGCTTTCCGCTAAATGCTAAGAACTCAAATCAGCTGCTCACTTCTTCGCCAAAGAGGTCCTGTGATCAAGTTCATCATTGGTAAGAGTTATTACCTAGTCCAACCCCGTAGACAAATCACGGACCAACCATCTCTTAAAAGCGTAAAAGTCTATTCCAGAGAGAGAGATTCCAAATGCATGAGGAAACTTGGCGATCAACTAAGATGAAGATTCAGCAGAAGTAGACTTCGATGCAGAAGAGGTTTTTGAAAGCAGGCAAGAGTCTGAAGAAGATTCTGAAGAAGGATCTGAAGGTGATTTTGAAGGTGAACCAGAATCAGAGAGACAAGAGGGTGATCAACAGGAACCCAGGCATGATCAAGAAAGAACTACTTCTCCTCCTGAGAATGTAGTTGAGGAAATTCCCAGAACGTCATCGCCTGTGACTTCTAATGTCCCTCATACCCCTCCAAATTAAATAATTCCTCCACCTCTTGTTCCCTCGTCACCTATTCCTACCACATGCATTCCTGCAACCGAGATATCCACTATCCCTGCAGCATCAACCTCGCTTGATACTCCCTTAGTGACAAGCATCCATACGGTTGATATATTGTCAAGCCCTCCATCGTCCATTCCTATCCTGTCTTCACCAACGTATGATATCACTTCTAAAAATGAATTCAATCATTTCATGAATGAGTCAATGCATGATTAGCTCAATGTGCCAACTATAGGAGCAATGATGATAGACACTTCTCCTATTGTCACGATACCCATGGTAACTTCAGACGTGAAAATAACTTTAGAAGTAGCATTGATGGCTAAATTGAATGTAAATCCAAAATTTTACACTTCTTTTCTTCCCCCTTGGCTAATATCTCAAGTGTCAAAGCGTAAAAAGCAAATGATTTCTTTGGAGGAGCTCGACCTTGAAGAGATAGTTCTTCCAAAGGCTAAAGGGAAGAAAAAGGCAAAAGTATACTCAAGGCTGAATGTTGATAAGTATGGCCATAAGTATGCAGAGATTGGAATGGTCACCCATTAAAGAAAGGTGATGTGCCAATGGAAAGACTTCATGGATAAAGCTCCGTACTGGCAAGGTTACCAAATGAAAGCAAAAAGTCGAGCGCGCAGTCTCCTTTCGGAGCACTTTGGCCGAAGCAATGATAAAGCAGAGAAGCCTCATACCATGTACAAACGAGGGTAGGAGCATTATGCCACTGCTAGAGACGGTGTTCTCCAAGTAATGCACAACCGCCGACAAAGGGTGGGCATTGAAGACCAAACTATCAAGAAAGCCGGAAGTTCTACTTCCAAAGCGTAGTGTTTCGGCGATTTTGTTGTGAATATCACGGAACAACACCGCATTATAATGGCTACCACGAAACTACCTTTTGTTGGCCAAGCTCACCACGTGAGCTTGATGTTAAAGAAAAGTGTTCTTCCCAAGAGGCAGATATGGAAATGCCCTCCGCGTCAAGTGGTCGGAGATGCAGCGTAAAGCCTCCGTTGGTGGAGGTTGGGGTAATTCCTGACAAAGAAAAGTTCGTTCAGGTAAGAGAATCCTTGAAACACATAATTCAAGTAATTCAATCTCTTACGGAAGATCTCCACCAAGTGCTCGCATATGTCAAGGGCATCGTGACTATTCTTTAAAAAAGGTATCAAAGAGCTGCTTCATTCAACTTTCGAGGAAAATCATATATCTTCCATCGCCACAAAAAATATCCTGAGATCTTCAAGGAAGCCATCATGAAATTGATTGACAGCCGACTTCTAAGCTTCAATCGAATATCATTTGTGGATAAGGCTCACATTGATACCCAAAATGTGTGTCTTGACAGTAAGAAGGTTCACCATCCGCCATTCACTGCCAAGAATCTTACACCCATTGTGGATTACAGACCGCTGGTCCATATGAGTAGTTTCGTGCGTGGCGTGACTAGGAGGAAATATGATGACTTCGCGCTAAGGCAAAGAAACATAAAGTAGCTCCTACCTCCGTAGCTAAGTTAGACATTTCTTACATCTTGTAAATATTTCTGATTAATGTCTTTTTGTAACTACAAAATTACACCAAGCCTCAAGATGTAAATGCTATTTTGAAACAAATTACACTTTGATTCTTATCGTGCTAGGGTGAGATCTCCCAAAACGCCACCTAACTTCCCTTTCCTTAATTTCCTCAACTGGGCCTTAATTATGCTCATATCCCCTTTCTATATAATGCAAGGGATTTTCACTGTAATTTTATCCTTTAGTATTTTGCAACTAAGGTTTTTGAAGCAACGGTAAGTTCATGCCTGGCGTTTCTTGGAATGAATCTAACTCAATAAAGAAGAGGGATTGCGGTAAACCAAACTTCTTTATGCTGGATTCGACATTACTTTTGTGAATTTATCTTTACTGGTGGTGATTACTTGAGAAATCCATGGACTTCAAGCATTTGGCGTAAACTCTCAGGTTGCATCTATTATTTAGATTTGCATTTGTGTTTTTGTTTATCTTTCGGTTGAATGATCTACAAGACTTTGTTCTTGTAATCGTTCATGCTCTTGGATACTATTGTTGAATGATCTACAAGACTTTGTGCTTGTAATCATTCATGCTCTTGGATACTATTGGTGAATGATCTACAAGACTTTGTGCTTGTAATTTGTTCATGCTCTTTGATACTTTGGTTGGATAATCTACAAGAATTTGTGCTTGTAATTGTTCATGTTGTTCAAGGAATTGCTGCATCTAAGAAGACTTTGTGCTTCTAACGTGACAAATGATACATTTCCATAGATCCAACATTGAAAAAGCTACGGAACGACTTTGTGCCTTCGTGAGCTTTCCTTTTTACTTTATTTGTCTATTGTTAATTACTTCTAGTATCTCTACGCTTTGCTTTGAGAAGATAGAGGTATTGGTATTACTGCTAGTTGTTCATTTCAAGTTGTTAAGAATTGCGAACTTCCAACAGTGAAGCATTGTAAACATCTTCTCTGAAAAAAGAGAGAAGGATGAATGTAACACACCCCCCCACTTCGTAAGTTTTGTGTACATTTTGTAATTACTTGTTTGTTTTACTATCGCTTCTATTAGCAGTAAGAAGGGCGCCTCCCCTTTCCGAGAGGAAATATTTACATCTCAAATAGCTGTGGCTGAAGTCCAAGTTGTGTAATCTATCAAAAAGTTGATTACATAATTTTCACCCAACAAAACCGACACAGTTTCAATCCAGAAATATTATTATAATACTATCATGGACTATGAAAACCTCGTGCTTTTAATTAAAAAGGGCTCAAACCAATTATAAAATAGCCATTGAGGAAAACAGAATGAGTCTCACTAGGAGTGAGACTAAATTAAAACTAAAAAATAAAATAGGACTAAAAAGGACTAGCAGCAGACACTAGAACCAGTAGAAGACCAGCAAGCAACAACTACAAATCAGTAAGAAGTTTTAGGACACTAATGACCTGCCATTCATGGTTAAATAAATATAGCTTTTCCTCAAATAGAGCCTCCTTAAGTATCATTCTCTTCTCAACATCTTCAACTAGAGAATCTTTAGGCTAGGCAATAGATTTACCTTTGGTAGCTTTCTTTTTTTTGCGAGTTCTATTAGCAAGACTAGATTGGTTGACCCAAGTAGTAATCTCCTCCACCTTTTTTTTTCTTTTTTTCATTTTTTCTTGAAACACCTATAGATTGGTGGTAGTATTTTTAAACTATCTTTAACAAAAACAATAGTTTCCTTCTTCTTTGCATGATTTTCTCCTCATTAAGTTTGAGGGACTCTGTCTCCATTTTCAAGCTCTCCCATTTATCAATCTTATCAGCAAGGCTCTTAATATAATCCCACACTTTTTTATTAACCTCCTCATTTAGCCATTTTAGAGAATTAGAATGGGAGAGGACCTCCATTTATAAATTTTCCTCTTGGAAATGTATTACTGGGAAAGATTCCACTTGAGGATATCATTTCGTTATTTACGACTAAAGAGATTTTTTATTTTCTCTTCCAAGAGGGCACAAGATCTATAAATAGGGACATCCTCTATGGGATCTAAGGGACTAGACTTCTAAGCTCTAAGCCTAATTTGGGTCTACTAGAAAAAGGGTTTTTATCTTTGAAGTGGTGGAATTAACTTAGAGGGAAAAAAATAGGAGAGGCATCCTCCATAATAAGGTGACTATTTGGGGTAGAGCTAGGGGAGGAGTAGGGGTGAGAACCCTTTCCTTTGTAGTTGATAGAGGAGATACGGAGTTCATGGTCATTAACAGTGGATTTGGGTGGAGTAGCCTCCTAATTAGAAGATGAAATAATAATATTAGTCAAGGGTTTCTTAAAGGAGACCTTCAATTTTTTGGCTCAATAGAAGAAGGGGGATCCACATGAAGAGTGGGGGTAGAACTAGCACTAGGAGAGTTGAGAAACATAGAAGGGTGGTGATTGCCATATTTAATATTTTTAAGAGTGGGCCCCCCTTCTGATCTAGTAAGGGAAGGATTATAAATTTGTGGACAAATGAAAGGAATTGGGGTAAGGGCTAGGTTGAAATAATATAGGTAGAAAATTAAGCCTCATTATAAGGGGAGAATTTTCATTTAACATGAATTTTTGAATAGACTCAACCAAACAAGAATGGAGCCAAAATACAAAGCTCATTATTACATTATGCCTAAAACTATCAAGCATTGGGAAAGGTGTTAATGAAAACCCTTATATCATTCATCTAGTGTTATATATATAATCAAAACCTTCACAAATCACTTCCAAACACTTGGGAGGTTGTCTCTTTTGAACCCATTTTGCAATTGGTTTATTTCCTCACCCCTTTTAAGAAACCAGTTCATTGCATCTTGGTACTTCTCTTTCAACTTTTTTGGGATATGGATTCCCTCCAACTAAATTCTTGTATCCCTCACAATCATCTCCATGGAAACTTGGAATGAAATACCCCACATATACAATACCAACTTTTCATGAGTTGGTGAACTCAAGAAAAATTACGGTTTTTTAATCATCCATGACTTACAATAGGGAGAGAGGTTCCCTCTCTACAAAATGTCCTAGACTTGTTCATCATTTTTTGCACTCTCACAATCATTCAAATTTTTTACAATAGGTTATCGCAATGGTAGAATCAAGGAAAATATTAAGAGTATGGGTATAAAGAGAGGTAGTAGTAACATAGAGAGATGAACCAAAAAAGTCTCTTAAGGATACCCAAAAATTTCAAGGAAGATATAATTTCCTTCCTTTTCATATTATTATGAGAAGCTTTGTGGAGACTAACTACCTTCATGTTGAGAAGACAACTTGATACTTCACTTGATAGGAGGAGGGTCATTACATTGCAATTCACTTTTAACTTGATTTTCAATATGCTTCAGAAGAGAGATGTCATGCCAAACCATAATGTCTTCAATTTGGAAATTGAGGTTGGCTAATGTTGGTGTAAATAGGTGTTTTACCTATCTAGTTCACTTATAGGTCCTATTTACATGTTGATTTCACTTAGATTTTAGGAATCATTCTAGAAGTCTTAGGTGTCATGTGGCCTTATCATGTCATTTAATTCATGTTTCCCATGTCATTTAATATTTGATGAGTTAGTTATCTCATCATATAGGTTTAAGGCACTTGCCATAATCTTGTCTATCGTATGTCTCACCTTTGCTATATAACCAAGGGATTCTCATTTGTTAATATTTTATGGCATTTAATTTCATTACAATATTGATCATTGCATATCAATCCTCTCTCTTTGTGCTTTCCATTTTGGCAGGTCTAGATCTTGGGTGGCTATCTCCATAGCCAACTCTTACATGGTATCAGAGAAAGTTTGGTTCCTTTGGCGAGTTTTTTGGAGAGATCTTGGTATATCTTGAAAATTTGAGTATGCTCTTCTCTTGCATTGAATGATGATCTAGAGAATTAGAAAAACTTGATAGAAATACCAAATTTTAGGGGGTTTCTCTTTGTGTCTTTGTATTGTAGGTTTTTTTTTGGAGCTTGTTGGTGCAAATATGAGCTCACCATTGAGTTCAGGGTGTTTGAGAAAGTCATTTTTTCTTTTTGTTTCATTCAAATCAACCAATGAGGATAGATCTATGAGGGTTTGAAGCTAAAAAGTGCTTGCTAGATCTGGATGGTAGCTACAATTTTGGAGCATTTTAGGTCAAATCCAACCCTATCATTGCGTCTAGAAGGCTTGAAAACCTCAAGATTGACTTTTAATTTGTCAAAATCAAACAAATTTTCCTAGATTCATCATAGGAATACTTTTTCCTCCTCGATCATTCATACGATTGTACAGTCGCTTGCATAGTCACCTAAAATTAATCATCAGTATGGTCACAAATATTTTATTCATTTAATTTTTTAAAATATATATTTATAATTTTATTATTAGATCTTTTAATTAAAAAAAAATTGAGCAGGTATGCAGAGTACCCTTTCATAGACCTATTGTGTATGATAATGTACTACGGGTTCTCTTGCAATGCCACATGGCATGGGCAAGAGGACCCACCACCACACGGCCCTTCCTACTAGTATGTGGTTAGTAAATCAAAACCGACAAAAATATTTTACTAATTTTAAATAATATTTCATCAAATTTCTACTGTTTATAATACATTAAAAAAACTTGGTCCTAATTATGTTGCTTTTGTTTCTACATTTCATACTGATAGGTTGACTATGGGGTATGCATATACTACACCTTCATTTGCAACTTTTTCTAAGATGTTAGTACATGAGCAACAAATTTTATTTCTATGGGTCTCATAAAGCTACCTAAATCTCAGGCATTGTTGGTTAGTCATGTGAAAGAGTCAAAGATTCTGATAAGAAATAA